>JAQZBX010086374.1:0-12983 GCA_029593785.1 Cabassous unicinctus | reverse complement strand
ATATATATATATATATATATATACCTGTCCTAGGTCTCAGAAGAGAAATGGAAATGTACTCAAAAAGACCTGTTCATGAGTATTTATAGTTCCAAATTGGAAACAATCCCATGTCCATTATCAAGAGAATGGATAAACAAAATTGTGGATATTTATAGAACAGCCTGCTTCTCAGCAATACAAAGGAGGAAAGGAGTCTCAGCTGCCTAGGTGAATCTCAAAAACATGTGGACTGAAAGAAGCTACACACAAAAGCGCACGTAGCACACTCTTCAATTTATATGAAATTCTAGAGCAGACAAAAACGAACCTGTATTTATGGAAATCAGATCAGCAGACGTCCTTGATGAGGCTGAAGGGGGTTTACTTCAAAGGGGTTCCAAAGGGAACTTTGAACACAAAGGAGCTTCACTGTATCCTGATAGGAGTCTAAGTGACGTGTGTGTTGTATTTATTAAAACTCTTCAAACTATATACTTAATATCTGTGCATTTTATGGTATAAAATTATACCTCAATTTTAAAAAATGTAAAAAAAAAATTTAAAATACTCTGCTAGAGAGCTACAGCATCTGCCTAAGCGCTGTACACCTTCCCCTTTCCCCTTTGACCCCAGGTTTTTAATACAAAATGGGCAGATGAGACTTCTGCAAGCTTGCTGAACTATAGCTCATCAGGACATTAAGGCTAAAATTTTGTGTGGATTTTTATTTGTACTGCCTACATTCATCAGACCATCTGTTCGAAAGTTCCTAGAACCCAGCTGCATCCTGGATGAAGAAAAGTACAGCTTCTGGGGCAGAGGTAGAAGAGCCCAGCAGTTCTGTTCCCCTTGGTGGAGACCAGAAGAGAGGGCTGTCTTCGCTGATGTGGCTGAGTCAGTGTGGCGACCCTAGGCAGGCGAGTAGAAACCTAAGTCAGGGAAGCATCTAAACTCCCCAGATGGGCTCCTGTTTGCATCTTGTAGGCTGTGTGGATGCTGTCATGCTAGCACGTGGCCAGCTGGCTGCAGGAATGCAAGGCGTATGCTTTCCCTTGTCCAGGACTGTGCCACTGGAAGCCCACGCTCTTTTTTATATACCTGGTTGATAAGTAGATAAATCAAAGAAAACATTATGAGCCAGTGTAAGGAAAATCCATTCATATATTGGAAAGCCTTAATAAAAGAAATGTCGGTGGTCCAGGGTCTAGAAACTCCTACGTTTTTACAAGAATGTCGATAGCATTGAAAGAAACACTTTCCACAAGACTCCCCAAAGTTTCTCTGAAAAGGCCTTTGCATTTGGTGTGATCGTTGCAATTGTTTCCTTCCGAGTCCTTGTTCAGAATGATTTTCCCAAGCCGGTAGCAATCTGCACCCACCGCTCCGGTTTCCTCCTACCTTTTAGGAAAAGGTACTTTACTTCCTAATTCCTTTTATGTAACTAAGTTTAATTAATGATGATCACTGTAGTTGTCCTTTTCCCCAGCAAAAAAACTGGTTGGGGAAAAACCACAGCTAGTAACCTACTAGAACACATTGTGATGGCTCAAAGTTAACATTTCAGGGAACAAACTGAGCTGTGAGCTCACAATAAAATCTCGCTTATTATTTTTACCCTATTACAGCAGCATTTCAAAAGCAGTTTATTGGCATGTGGTGTGGTGATTTGTGGCTTATTGAAGGTTTCTTTGTTAGCTGTTAAAGACTTACGGCATGTCCTTTATTGTAGCTCGGTAGTTAGAACTGCCATAGTTTTAGAGCCCAGTACTTGATACAGTATTATCCATTGTGTTTTCTTCCACGCAAATTACATTCCAAACTGCTTTTTGAGATTAAGCCCATGACAACAATATGTATCTGTTAGATTGTTCTTCCAACGAGGTGACATTCCACTGAAAGCAGACTTTCCCTCCGCCAAAGCCCTGTAGTGTATTTAACTCTTCATATGACCTGGAAACGGACGGGTGAGCTTTTAGGAGTGGAAAGCTACATCCAGAGCCCTATTTAGAGAAGCCCAGTCAGCTCCCTCTCCCATCTCTCTAAGTGACTGTGTTCTAACTCTTTAACTCTCACTTCTCTTCTGGGAGGGTATCACTGTCATTTTGGCAGAATGTCAGGATAGAGAGGAGATGAACTCCCATCGTCAGTCTACCTTGTGGTCTGCCTGTTGTCCCATGGCTACCTTTGGCTGACCCCTATTGTGGAGGCTCTTGCATCTTCTGCTGACGATAGCCTTTTCTCTGTCCCCATTTCTTAGCAGAATACCGCTTGGTGTACACATGATGGAGGCACTCAGTATCTGTTTGAGGAATATCTTGAATGCCTGCTTGTTTCATATAGTTTCCCTTCTGCCAAGCAATTAAAAATCGGATGGATTATTCTTTCTTGGTTTATTGCTCTTTGAGTAATGGTACCTGAACCTAGACTTAGTATATGTTAGCACCCTGTTTCCAAAAGGTGATAGATTAAGTTTGGGTAGTTGGATGAGCGAAGTAAAGGATGTGTGCTTGTTATGATGTTAAATATCTGTTAGTATGTACAAGATAAATTTTTCTTTATATATGTGATATATCCATTTCTCCTTCTGAATAGTATATATTGCTAAAAATTCTGTTTCAAATCCAAAAGTCTCCCTCAAAAGTCTTGGTTTGGGTTCTAAGTCCAGAGATGGTAGACCACCTGTCACCACTGCCAGAACCAGTGGGCATTCCAGTCATCTTTTAGACAGATGTCTGTGGCAGGGCTCACATGGGACCCTTGCCACCGCAAGAATTATGAGAGTATTATTTACTTATACATACACATACACACATGTGCGTATATATCCTTTAAAATTTTTAACAAAAAAGGGATAAATTTGTACAAACTGGAAATCTCTATTTCTTGAATTCTTTAACACTGTACTGTGCTTGTTTTTCTCCTCCTTCTTGTGTCATTCTCTCTCTTTTCATGGATTCTTTTTCTTCTGCACAAACCTTAAATAGTTGGGTTCTCCAGAGTTCCATCCTTGGGCCCATCTCCTTTTCACTCTATCTGCTTGGGCCATCTCAATTACTCTCCTGGTTTTAATTACCACCAGTATCCTTATGTTTCAAACAACGCTTTCTGTCTTGTCTACTTCTTTATGCTTCAGGTTCATAAATCCAACTTCCTGCTGGACAGAAAACACTTTGACGACTCATGACTACCTCAACCTCAATATGGCAACTTGGACCTGAGCCTGCCAAGCTTATTTCTGTCCCAGGAATATTGCACTTTGGGTACTTCTGTTTGGAAGTGTCTTTCTCAGATCTTCCTGTGAAAGGTTGCCCATCATCACTGAGGTCTGAGATGAAATAGCACCTCCGCCAAAAGGGATTTCTGCATGCTCTAAAGTACAGCCCCTGTCTCCTGACCCTTCTCCAAATCATTCTCAAACATATCATTGTTCTTATTTTTTTCATAACCCTTTGTTTTTTGGTGATATTATTTATTTGCATATTTGTATATTATGTGTATCTTGAAAATATAATGCATTCCAAGAGGACAAGGACCTTTTCCGTCCTGTTCATCACTGTATTTTCTATACCTAGAACAGTACCTAGAACAGGGGTTCTTAGCCTTTTTTGTTCCACAGACCCCTCTACCAGTCAAGTGAAAACCATGAACCCCTTACTAAGTCCACACTACACTGTGTATTTAATAAATATATCACACCTGCACCAACACATCCCCACAGGAATAATGTTTTTTTGAATTTCAATTCACGCTCACAGATCCCTGGTAAAGAACCCCCATCCTAGTAGATCATAGGTGCTTTATTACTATCTGCTGACAGAATGTGGAAAGGATCAGATTAAGGTCATGTGACAAACCCTAGTAGCTGGGTCGGCCTTTAGACGGTAAATGGAAACACTTGGCTTAGCGGTTTCCTTGGCCTGCCGTAAAAAACCGGGTGGCTTAAAACAACAGAAATCTACTCTCTCACAGTTCTGGAAGCCAGAAGTCTGAAAGGAAGGTGCTGTCAGGGCCACGCTCCCTCCTGTTGCCTCTTCCTGCCGCCCCAGCGTTCCTTGGCCTGCGGCAGCACAGCTCCAGTCTCTGCCTCCATCTTCACATGGCTGTCTTCCCTCTGTGTCTGTCTGTGTCTGTCTCTTCTCTTCTCATGAAGGCACCAGTCCTGTTGGATGAGGGCCCACCTTAGCTCAGTATGGCCTCGTCTTGCCTTCACTAATTACATCTGCAACAGTCTAGTCCCATATCAGGGACATTCCGAGGTATTGAAGGTTAGGACTTCTACACACATTTTTGGGAGATACAATTCAACCCATCCTGCATGGGTGACATAAAGATAGCTGACATGGCAGGAAATTTATGGCAACCATACGAAGAAATGAAAGACTGGGATTCAGAGGAGGTTGGGAAGAGGAGCTCAGAGGGCCAGAGGCTGCTTTCCCTCGTTACCTTCTCTATCTAGGTGTGAATACCTACCTTTCCCATTGAACAGCCTGTTTTTAGGTACAGTTCCAAGCATGTACAAGAAAATATATTAAAGACTCTATCAGGTTGAGTACTTGGTCACAAATACTCAGAATGCACTTTAGTTTATGCAGAAAAGGAATTTATTAAAGGCAATGGGGTAATTTACAGAATATCTGGAAGGGCTAGGGAATCAGGCTTGTCAGCCATGCGGGCAGGAACAATACCCAAACTGCCCCACCTGCTCTTCCAGGATAGACCCCACTGCTGTCAGTGTCTGCATAAACATTTCAAATTGCCTCATCAATGCTGGGCCAAGAATGCTGCCAATAAGCTCTCTGCCACGGCTGCCTCTGAAAGCTGGTTCTCTCTCAGTCTTCTCCAGACTGGATTCTGCATGGTAAAGTTCTCCCTTTACGTAGCTCTCCTCCGAATTGGGCCTTGCACAGTTGCATCTGACCAGCCAAGTCCAGGCCACACGCATACATCCTAGCTGCAAGAGAAGCAAGGCAAGTAAGTTCCTGGCTTCTCTCTTGGGAGGTGGAACTCATGAGGAAGGAAATCCCCGAGCCCTAGGAAGGGTATTCAGAAGGTCCTGCCTGGGTGGCCACAAAGTTGAGAGATGTCCACTCGAGCCTCTCTCCTAGGAGGCGTTGGGTTCAACATAATGCTCTGTGCCTATTGCTGGGACCCTTGCCTGCCACCTAACCACTTTGCTTTCATCCCAAGCTTTACCATTAAGCCTTACAAAGCTGTTCTTTTTCCACTGTTGGCCAGAATCTCTTGGCTGTTATAAGTATAATCATTATCTTTACAAGTATTCCCTCGGGCATGAGCTATGGGACTCATTTACAATCTTTTTTTTCAAGGAAGCTGACATTTATTCATCCAGGCAATCTGCTCTGCATCTGTCACCTAGGTGCTCAACCCTTGTTTCAATCCCCAAAACCACGAAATTAAGCCCATTTTATAAATGAGGAAACAGGATCGAGGAGGTTCAGTAAGTGAGCCAAGCATTCAGGATAGACTGTCTGCTACCAAAAGCTCTTTCCCATTCCTCTTTATGCTATAGGTTTCCCCACAAGGATTATTTGAGGATGATGGAAAGCTTATTTGACATTGTGAGCATGGTGCTGATAGAATTGAGTGACACCTCTCCATTCTCTAGGCCTCTGAGGGGTGACGTGAGACACTGGTCAGGCCTGGGTGCCCTGACATCTTGTCAGGACAGTGTGCCCCGTCACTCCCCAGGCCTTTTCACATCCTGCTCATCACTTACCTTGATAGCTTCCTGTAAGTGTTTTTTCCCCTCGGAGTTACGTGTTTGCAATCTGTGTTTGGTTTCCAATTTAAGAAGCAGGCTGTACATTTCCTATGGACACAAAGCCGGCTCCATGACGTTCTTACCTGTCTGCTTCTTATTATCCCCAGATTTCTGAGAGCTCCTGAGTTCTTTTGGTCTTAGGCTTAGGGTAGAGATGAATTACTGTCCCGACTACACCATCTGGTGAGATTTTGCTTTTACGGTGTAGTCAGTACCAACTCAGGAGGTCCAGTGGATAAGGGGTCGCCTAGGAGGGAGCTGATCAGAGTTTTGAGGACAGGAACGGTGGTATCTTACATATCTGTGTGTCACTAGTGACTGGCTCAGCTCCTGGCACATAAGAATTACAAAGTGTTGGCTTCATAAAGAAATTGGGTGCCATTGTTTGCTACATTCAAAAGCAGTTTTCAAATGTTAGTCCCCAAATGACAGCAACAGCTGTTTCTGGAAAGGCAAATTTACTCCCCAGTTCCCACCTCCGCTTATTTAAGACTGAGCTGAGATAATAAAATTGGTATTACTAAAGCCATTTTTTCCCTGCTGCTATTCCACTTTCTTACATTTTTCAAAGATGGGACCTGGTATTTTTCTGAGGGCTTCTATGTTTTCATTTGATAGAAGACAGTTACATTTGGGGAGTTAGAGAAATTTAAAACTATGAAAATTCATGTGAATTCTGGGAACCTAAACCTGGGCAGACAGTAGAGACCTAGAATATGCAGTTACACAAGAAAGTTAAATATACAAGTCTGCTTTGAAGGGCAGGACTGTTACAAAACACTTGGTGAACAGACGTGGTGTTCTGCCTGGACATCCCCGGGAGTCTGCTGATGAGCAAAGCTTCTCCCGGACAGGCTCGAGGGCTCCTTGCGCTTTGTTTCCCCAGCTCTGCTCTAGTAATTTGGAACGTAGTAGATGTTTAACACGTGTTGACTGAAAGAATTAGGAAGACTTAAACGAAGAAATGAGAATGAAGTTTCTTATACTTAAAAAACAAAGCAGAATCAAGAAGCCCCGGGATACAGGAGACTCGTTTCTTGAATAGATGCTCTTTTCCGGTGTTTGAGGATGAGCAGAAGAGCTGATTGATATATTTGGGGCAAAGATTCTGCCCCTCTGGCGGCAAGGGTAGAAGAGCCTTTCACAGAGCCAGTGGTCTGTGGCTGCCGCAGGTGTCTGCGCTGCCAGCCTTTCATCTGGATGCTCCTGCACGCCATGTGTTTGAGGAATATATTATGTGTTACGAGATGGCAGAATCCTTTCGACTGCCAATAAAATACTCACATTTCACTAATTTAGACCAGTGCCCAGAAACCCAGTCTGAACTCAGAGAAAAGCTTAAGTGTACAACATTAAAAACAAACAAACAGAAAACAAGTAGCAGCTCTGGTCTCCAAGACTATTTAGACCATTTTCAGATGGCAGTTTAGGCAGAGGCCTGACGGTTGCTTAGAATTGTACCCGATAAGAAACAATGTAGAGGAGTCGCACAGGAATGGCTTAGGGTTAACAAAAGACAGCCTGGGGCGTGTAGATCACAAAGCACCACGCAAAGCTTACAGATTCTCTTAACATTGCAAGACTTAATTTTGGGAGCACTGGGGAGACTCTGATCCAAGGTTAGCATTCTCCTTTTTGCCTTTGAGTCACGGGCCGTTGCGCGTCCTGCTCTTCCATGGATTCTATGAGACAACAGCCCCAACCCCTTGCTCAAACTAATTTAAGTTGCCTTTCTATCATTTGCAGCCAAAGGGTTGTTAATCTGTTCAGCTATGAGTTAGCCATTCAGGCTGTGATTCTCAGATGAATGTCAGCAGCAAGCCTAGCGGCGCCAGTTGCAGCTCTGCTCTGGGGTTTTAAGGAGCAAGCTGGCAGATGGTGCCATCTGGGAACTGGCAAGGTCAGGGTAACTCCTTGTGAGCAGCGGTGTTTGAAAAAGTGTTTGTCGTACAGTGTGCACACATAAAGTTTCTGGCTTACGACCAAAGCTGCTGTGTGCGGATCCTGAAATGAGTGCACACCAGTTGTGAGAAGTCACCCGCGGGCTTGAGCCCAGTCTCTCTAGATGAACAGAGCAGTCAAGAGGACAAACGTGGAAAGAATATGCAGGATCAGGGAGGGATTAAGACCGATCGAGTTGGTCTCACTTTGAAGCTTTATACAACTGCAGCAACATTTGGGAGTATTTAGCAAATTTAATTCTTTCTCTTCGGATAAACAAAAATTAGCTCCAGTGGTTGCAAGCCGCTTTGCCTTTTGACGGCTTGGTCTGCTGCTCTTGCTTCTCTCTCAGGAGTCACAGTGTGCTGCTCAGTTCCCACAGTGACCCTGAGAGCTTGGCCTGCCAAGGGCTTGCTCTCCATTCCCTGTGGCCACAGAAAAATACCCAGCCACTAAGTCAGAAATACTCCAGACTGACTCTGAGTCCAATATTTGTTTCATTTATCCCGTTGTAAGAATATCATGCTTTTCTCCTTGTTAAGAATAAAAGACACTTGTTTTCGGAGTTGATGAAATCCTGGGAAATGAGGCCAAGACACAAGGCAGACTGAATTCTCTCCTTCCTTCTGCCTTCTTTATCTGGCTCATCAAATTATCAGGCATTAGGGATTCAGATTATATAATATAATTAGGCTTCAGAGAAATATTTACTTCAATGGTGTCTCATAAAACTGTATTCACAAATTTTATGTATCTCACTTTGAATAAGAGTTCAATTCCTGTGACACAAGCTGACACTGAAAATGGACCCAAGTACCACAAAGAATAATAAATGAAAAAATGATGAAGTAGTTCCTTATTTAGCTACCATAATTAAGAAAGGAGGTATTCTACATAAGTGCATTCCCTAAATAACTGAATATTATTTTTTAAGTTACTGAAGCATTAGAAAATTTTAAGATATTTTGATAGAAATATTTTTAAAACGGATTGCATATTTCCTTGTCTTCCTAAGTAGAATAGGAAGTGCAATCGAGCATTCATTCATTCATTCATTCAGCAAATATTTGTTAGGTACCTACTATGTGCCAGGCACAGTGAGAGGCCCCCTAGCTATAAAGAACAAGACACATGGGGTCATTGACTCCATCCAGGTTACATCTTAGCCTTTTCTTAATGACACCTTTGTTATTGTGAATATGCATTAAAAATCCTTGTCTTTAATCGCTTGGGATTCAATATCCTAGGTAATTTTGTTGTCAAATCCAACAACTTTTTTTTTCCTCATGGTTTTTTCTAATTTTAGAGTCTTGTTCCACAGTATTAGGTCACAAAGGTCTTCTCCTATATTTTCTTCTTTTGCTTTATAGTTTTATCTTTCACATACAATTGGAATCCAGTTCTGTATGTTCCAAGGTAGGAATCCCATCTTACTTGTCTTCATATTGTGAGCCAGTTTTCCTAACACTTACTTAACATTTGTCTGTTCTCCATAGATTTTGGGGACCACCGTTATCACCTAACAAATCTCCATGAATCTATTTCTGTGTTCTATTACTGTCCTACTGATCTATTTGTCTGTCCTTGTGCTCCTACCATACTGCTTTTATTACTCTGGCTTGGCAGCATGCCCTAACATCTGACAAGTGGAGCCTCCTTTCTTTGCTCTTCATTTTCAAAGTTGACCTAGCTATTTATGGAACTGTGCTCTGCCTGTAAGTTTCAGAAAGGTAAAGTACTTAAAACCTATTGGAATTTAGATTGGAATTTCAGTGAAATTAAGAATTAATTTGGGAATAAATGATGTCCTTACTATAAGACATCATTCTGTCCATGAACACAGTATTTTTGTTTTATTCATTCAAATTTTCTTCTGTAATTAATTTTACTTTTTTTTTTTTCATATAAAGGTCCTGTGCATTCTTTGTTAGGTGAAATCCTAAATAATTTATAAGTTTTGTTGCACTGTAAATGGTAAAATATTTTTCTATTGGTTATTACTGTTGTAGAGGAATGCTATTGATTTTTGTAAGTTGATCCATCTGGCAATAAAGCTAACTTCTCACATTACTTCTATTTTATCTATTGATTCTGTTGGATTTTCTAATTACATAATGATATTATCTGTATGTAATGAGAGTTGTAGCTCTTCCTTTTCTAATCCTTACATTTCATAGCTTTCTTCTTGTCTAATAGGACTAACTAGGACTTTGTTAAATAATGGTTATAGTCAGAATCCTTGTTTTTTCCTTGATCTTAATGGAAAGTATTAAAAATTTCTACAGTAAGACTGATGTTTGCTTTAGGTTTTTGGTACTTGGTCTTTATCAAGTTAAGGAAATTCTATTGTGTTCCTAGTTTTCTGGGAAGTTTTAAAAAATATATTTTTATTACAGAAGTTGTGAACTTGAAAACCAGTCATGCACATGTGTGGAATTCCCATACAACACGCCTTCACCAACACACCCCTACGTTGTGGAACATTTGTTACAGATTATGAGATATCAGATTATTACCACTAACTATGGTCCATAGTGTGTATTTAGCATATTTTTTCCATACCCCCTATTATTAATACAGTACATCTTTGGCATTAATGGAAGAATATTACAGTATTGCTATTAACTATAGTCCATAGGTTACACTAATTGTCACAGTTTTCAGTTCTTCTGGATATATTCCTAATAGAGGAATTGCTGGATCTTATGGCAGTTCTATATTTAACTTTCTGAGGAACCTCCAAACTGTTTTCCACAGAGGCTGCACCATTTTACAATCCCACCAACAGTGAAGGAGTGTTCCTATTTCTCCACATCCTCTCCAACACTTATTGTTTTCTGTTGTGTTTTTTTTTTAATTATGGCCATTCTATGTGGTGTGAGATGATATCTCGTTGTTTTGATTTACATTTCCCTAATAGCTAGTGATATTGAACATTTTTTTCATGTGTTTTTTGGCCATTTGTATTTCCTCTTTGGAGATATGTCTAATTAAATCTTTTGCCCATTTTTAAATTGAATTGCTTCCTCTTCTATTGTTGAGTTGTATGATCTCTTTATATAGAATGGAAATCAAACCTTTAACGGATATGTGGTTTCCAAATATTTTCTCCCATTGAGTGGGCTGCTTTTTCACCTTCTTGGTGAAGTCCTTTGAATCACAAAAGTGTTTTAAGTTTGAGGAGGTCCCATTTATCCATATTTTCTTTCATTGCTTATGTTTTAGGTGTAAGTTTTTTAGGTAGGTGTAAGTTAAGAATGCACCACCTACCACCAGATCTTGTTGATGTTTTCCTACATTTTCTTCTAGGAGATTTATGGTTCTAGCTTTTATATTTAGGTCTTGATCCATTTTGACTTAATTTTTGTTTAAGATATGAGATAAGGGTCCTCTTTCTTTCTTTTGGCTATGGATATCCAGTTCTCCCAGCATCATTTGTTGAACAGTCTGTTCTTATCCAGCTGGGTGGGTTTGATAGACTTGCCAAAAATCACTTGTCCATAGATGTGATGATGGGAAGTTTTTAAAAATTATAAATTGTTAGTAAATTTTATCATATTAATTTTTCTGCATCAACTGAGATAATCATAGGATTTTTTTCTCCTTTAGTTTATTAACATGGTGGAGTACATTGACACATTTCTGATGTTTAACCAACCTTGTGTTTCTAGAATAAACCCCATTTAATCATAATGGTTTATTTTTAATTCACTCTTGGATTAGAATTTGACTAGCAAATATTTTTATTTAGAATCTTGTGCCAATGCTTCTGAAATGGCCCTATAACTTTCTTTCTTTGCCCTATCCTTATCTGCTTTGGGAATGAAGGTTATGCCAGTTTTATAAAATGAGTTGAGCAACTTTTCTTTTTTTCTCTATATTTTATAATGACGCATAAAATAAGGATATATTCTTTGAATGTGTGATAAACTTAGCTATTAAAGTATCTGGGCTTGAGACGTTTGGAGTATTTTATTGGCATTTAACTTTCTTTTATGAGTATTTATTCAAGTTTTTAATGTTTTTGAACCAATTTTTGCATTTCATATTCTTTCCTTTTACTCTTTTATCAAATTAGTTGCTATGTAATTGTTATTCCTTTAGTTTCTGTTGTGGCTATTGTTATTTTCCCTTTTATAATGGGATATTTGTTATATTGTATATTTATATAAAATATATATATGACTTAGAATACCGCATATGTTCACAATACTATATATAATATTGCCTGCAATAGATATGTAATATTTATATGTTATACTTAAAATCTAAAAATCCATTGTATTATATATATTTTGATATACATAAGGTTTTCAATTACAATACACAAATACGGTGTATAATAGAAATATATATGTAGTACACTTACTACATATAGTATAAATACAAATTATAACTTATTACATTATATATATTATTCATAGTTATTTCTTCCTGTTCAGTCTGAATTTATTTATCTCTGTGCTCACATGCTCTCTCTCCTCTGTCTGTCTTAGTAATGGTTTGTTTATCTTTCACATTTTTTCATATAACCATTTTTAGGCACTGTTAATCTTCTCTACTTTTCTCTCGTTTTTCATTGATTCCTCTCCCTTATCTTAACTCTTTCCTTTTCTTGTTCCTTTGGGTGTGTACTTGTTTGATATTATTTATGAATTCCAAAAAGAAGAATTATGTTTGTAAACTGGTCTGTTTCTCTTGGTGTGATATTCTTTGATTGTATTAGATTCAGCTGAGATGTCTTTGATTAAATTATGTTAAGATTAAGGCTTTGATTCGACCACATCAGTAGGGCAGGACTCAGGGTTGAGTCCCCGCCCCCTTAGTGGGCTATAGAGACAGACAGTCTCTCAAGAAGACACACAGAAGAAGATGCTCAGGAAGAGAGAGCTCCATAGAGGCCAGATGAGAGAACTTTGTCATGACCCGGAAGGGGAGAGAACTTTGATCCTGCGGCCCCAGAAAGAGAGACCTGCCCTATGTCAACCTGTAGCTGAGACAGAAGAAGGCTGAATCCTTGGAGAGATCAACAACCATCTTGCTTCAACACATGCAACTGACTTGGGTGAGAAAGTATGGTACCTTGAGTTGGACTCTTTAGGGCCTTGTAGCTGTAAGCTTTTACCCCAGATAAATACCCTTTATAAAAGCCAACCAATTTCCGGTACTTTGCATCAGCATCCGTTTGGCTGACTAAGACAATACTGTTGCTCCTTTTTCCAGATTGTTTAACTGAATGCTTAGCATTTTTTTCTTTTTTTTTTCTTTTTTTAACAAA
>JAQZBX010086373.1:0-13003 GCA_029593785.1 Cabassous unicinctus | reverse complement strand
TTTTTTTTTTTTTTTAAGTTTCATTTTATTTCTCCCAGCTCCCTCGTTGTTTTGCACTTACTGTCTGCTCTCTGTGTTCTTTTGTGTCTGCTTATCTTCTCTTTAGGCAGCACCAGAAACCAATCCTGGGACCTCCCGGAGTGGGAGAGAGGTGCTCAATCTCTTGTGCCACCTCAGCTCTCTGGTCTGCTGAGTCTCTTATTGCCTGTCCTCTGTGTCTCTTTTTGTTGCATCATCTTGCTGCGCTAGCTTTCTGTGCGGCCCAGCTTGTCTGTCACCAGGAGACCCCGGGAATTGAACCCTGGACCTCCTATATGGTAGACAGGAGCCCATTTGCTTGAGCCACATCTGTTTCCCAGGAGTAGGGTTAAGCCCTGGAAGCATGGTCAACAGACACAGGAGTTGGAGCTGCTGTGGTCCAGGTCCCGGGAGGTCTAGCACTCTCCCTTTCTGCCCACATGCATGTACCCTTTGTCACCTCACTGCAAGTCACAGCTCAGGGCAGGGGATGCCCATCTCCTGCCTTGCGGACTCTACCTGACTGAGCTGTGATGAGAACTTCCATATGTAGCTGATGTTACTCAGTGTTGGTGTCACCCAACACTCTTTGTTCCCATTTGGGGGAGTGCTAGGAACCACAGGGTTCTCCCTTCTTGCTATACTAGTGCTGGCTGTTTGCAGATCCTGGAGAGGACTCAGATTGACAGGACTGCCAGTTTGGGGTGGGAAGCTTAGGCAACACCTGGCATTGGCAACAGGCCATAGCACACAGTAGCGTGGCTGTACATCAGCAAACCATGGACCCTTCCCAGATAGTATTAGCTATCTGAGAGAGCCACTTAGTAAGCCACAAGCAGCCTAAAGGCATTATGCCTCAATTCCCCTGGCCAGGACCAACACAACCTGCTCACTGCACCACTTATTTTGAATTAGTTTAGTTGGATTTTAAAGTTGGATCCGGGTAGAGGTCAGGTGTAAATAACACAATGGGAGACAGAGGCCACATGCATAAGAAAAGATAGTGTGTTGTTCACAGGTCCCAGAGAGAGGGGAATGCCATGAGGGGTCAACGGGAAGTATGATAGGCTCAGGTGGCTCAACCAGCTGATGGGGAGCACACAAGCAGAGCGAGAGGGACCTGTGGGTTTGTGCTTGTACCGTGGTCCAAAGATGGAGGTTAGTAGATTTCCCACAGGAGTCAAGGATTGGTTAGTCTAAAGCAAGCATTCATAAAGGGAAAGGGACTGGAGGTCTGAGGGCAGTGGGGATGGTTAGCTTATCATTTGCAACCAGCTGTGGGTTTGGGGTGCGGTATGCAGGCGGTACAGGTAGTGACCTC
Source organism: Cabassous unicinctus (assembly GCA_029593785.1). Lineage (NCBI taxonomy): Eukaryota > Metazoa > Chordata > Mammalia > Cingulata > Chlamyphoridae > Cabassous > Cabassous unicinctus. The sequence continues at coordinate 11,664 of JAQZBX010086373.1, read as the reverse complement.
AGATGCAGGTTTGGGCTCTGGGGGAGTTTATGCCCCAGGGCTGGAAAGCTGCTTATTAACTAAACCAAAGGTCTGTGATGAGGAAAAGTGGCTTAGGTAACGAAAAATGGATGTCAAAACAGCAAATGTTTTGGTAGTTACAACATATGGGCTCATTGTACAAGGATAAAGTAATTTTAAGAATGCTCATTACAGTTGCTATATGTGTGGACGTTTTCCTATTGTTAGCCTGTTCACTAAATGGAGGTTGGGGAGTGTGTGAAGGTCAAAGGAAGGCATTTCCTAAATACTGAGAAAGTTAAAGTGTTAGCAACTAGAGCCAAGATTAGGTTGAAGGTAGGTCAATTATCAGATCTCTGCAAATGGACAAGAGCTCGATGCATCCCAGAAAGACCTCCTGCAAATTGGAGAACATAATCAATGAGCTGTCAGTCATGAGTGACTGGGAAAACAAAAGATCATTGAGAGGTTTTTGAGGAAGAGCTGATTCCACAGAAAAGAAGATGAGTTCAGTTTTAGAAATGATGAGTAAAAGAAAAATAGTTATTCTTTGCTTGTGTACACTGTAAATAGGTATTCAATTTATTTGTTCAAAATATGCTTTCTAGATAAGAGTACATTCTCTTTTAGAGTGCAAGTCTATGAATAAAAGGGATCATGTCCTCTTAATTCTCACCCTAGAGTGTCTAGCATTGAAATGACTTTCTAAACTTTAAAAATAAGAATGATTCACAAAGCAATGTCATGTTTCACGTATTTATTGAGTTGAAATAAATTCCAGGAAGGCTTAAACCCCTCCCTAGCCCCATCCTTTCCATTCAAGGCCAGTTACAGCACTTGCAACGCTCATCAAATACAAGGCCCTCTGCACACCTTTTGGCTACGGTGTTACCATAAACACATTCAAAAAACCTGGATGGGTCATCGGAGTCCCCATAGATGCCATCAGGTTTGTCTTCACAGAATGTACTGGGGGGTGTGGGCTTGGGAGGCTCTGGGGTAATGCATCCTGTGCACGAAACAACAGAAACCCTATTAGCAACGGTCCACAAAACCCTTAAGGAAACATCAAAACATATGAGATTAGTAAAGTCCTCTCTTGTTAATCAGTTCAAACCCAATCCATATTTGAGGTAGGGGGAACCTATTCCCCAAAGATTAGAGCAGAGTTGCTGATTACCACAGGATCATTTGTTCAAAGTGAAGAGAATGCTAGTTTTACTTATTTCACTAGCTAGACTAGGAAAATAGATATAATCTTGTAAGTACTTGGCAGTAAGTTGCTTTGTTGAGTTAGACAACAATGGCTGTTTCTTGACCAGCAAAAGGAACTATCCTCAAGCTCACCAAAGAAAATCAGTAATTTTGTACATAGCATATTGTCAGATGGAAAACATACTTTTCTTTAAGGATTTTGTTAAATAATTTGCCCCAATAGATTCCCAAGCTCTCAAATGAGAAATTATTCAATATTAAAATCCATCAGTTGTCTTTACATTCAGGCTGTCAACTCTGCTGTTACATCGTTTAAACTGTTACATTCCACATCTGGGGTGAAATAGTTCACGGGCCTGGGGTTGCCCTAGGTAGGAAAACCATCCATTCCGGGTGGCCTTGGACTGCCTGGGGTTACATTATTCACTCAAAGGTGTCCCGATTTGAGAAATAAACTACATGCTCATTCTAACTAGAAAGTTTAAATCTTTCTCAGCTACAAATGAATTAAAAACCCAGAGCAGAAATCATGCCTTTTGCTTCTTTTTCCTTGGGCATCAACAAGAGAACACTAACATGTAGTTTCTTTTGTTCAAGATATGAAGATGTTTTCCTAATTACCTGGTGTCTGCATCCCCAGCAGAGACTTGAGTTTGGAGATGAGAGGATATGAACCCTCACTGCAGAAGTTGCCCAGGAAGTCATCCAAGTCAAGAGCCCAAACCATGGCACCACCAAACTGATTGGCTTTCAGAAACGCTACCTGTGGCATAAAAGTGTAATTATCAATCCAGCACTCTCGTTTAAAACACTACACAATTTTTAAAAATATGATGCAATATGATAAAAATTTTCTAAAAAAGAAAGTACAAGGAAAAACAAAATCATACCACTATAAAACTATTTAGTTTTTGCATATTAATCATAGTCTTCGAGCACCTACCATCGTTTTCATGGTCCCTACACAGTGTATAAGCCATCTATATTCTGTTTTCTGTTTTGTTTTCACTTAGCATCAGAAATAAACATTTCTTATGCTTCTCCTTAATCTTTATAATTCCCATTTTTAATGATTGAAAGTATTCTTTCATGTTTATGGATAATTCAATACACCATTTTCTCATTGTTTTCATATTTTTCAATCATTAGCTAACACTCTGAGAAACACTTTTTTTTTTTTAAAGATTTATTTTTATTTATTTATCCCACCCTTACAGCTTGTGCTTTCTGTGTACATTTACTTTGCATTTTTCTATGTCTGCTTGTCTCCCTTTGTTGTGTTATCTTGCTGCACTGGCTCACCACGCCGCACGGGCCAGCTTGCCTTCACCAGGAGGCCCCAGGAACCGAACCCAGGGCCTCCCATATGGTAAACGGGAGCCCAACCAATTGAGCCACAGCCGCTTCCTGAGAAACACTTTTATATATGTGCTTTGATAATATTGTTTTTTTCCCAGTAAATCTCCAAGAGTTGGCATTAGAGGCTGAAGGAGATGCATATTTATATTATTACTGCTACATACAGCCATATTTCTTTCCAAAAGAGGAACCTACCCTAGGCCTATCCAAGGGGCTCTTGGGATGACAAGTGTTTTTTGGAAGCTGGGAGTCTATAAGGTGTGTTGGAAAGAGCATAAACTTTGTAATTATACAGATCTATAAACCACTTACTAACTGTATGTCCTTGGAAAATTGACCTCTTTTAGCATCAATTTCCTTATTAGAATATGGAAATTATACTACATCCTCATAATAGCAACTGCAATTTGTTGAGCACATATGTAACATGCATTCTTCATGTGCTCTAGCACTTGCACTTGTGTATGAATTAAATGGAGTATCTTATGTAAAACAACTGCCACATAGTAGGCAATAACATGCAGACTCCCTTTTCCTTCAAAGGAATAAAAATGGTCTTTTGCTTGAGCTCCCAGAAAGTTTCCCTAAGCAAAACCAACTTGGTCTTCAGGCAATCCCATGGAGTGCCAGCAGCTCCAACAAGCATGCAGGCATGGGCCCAAGGCCTGGATTTCATTGGCAAGAGTGAAGTGAAGTGGCAAGTGAAGAATTGCCAAGGTCTGAGAGACTGAGGCACCCACTCCCACCTGTTTCCATTAGAGGTAGTACAGTTGACTGTGGTTATCCTTACATTCTCACCCTTGAAAATCTGCCAGCAATATTATCGTGCCCTCTGTGGCTGTCCTTCCAATAATAAAGGTTTGGAATTTCTGTTACCCTAATCCACAGTGTAAGAGAGTAGTATTCCTCTTCATAATTCCATTCCTTCTTTTATGAACAAATGGATATAAACACTCAATCTCTTTCCTACTGCTCCAGACCCATCTCACCTCCCTTTGTCTTACATTTACCCTTCCCTAAACATGTCAAAGGAGGGAGAATAGAGGGGAAAAGACAGGGTTGGACATGTATTAGAGATGGGAGGGTAGATCAGGGTTGGTTAAGGAAAAATAAATTTTCTGATTTGACTTTTTTTTCTACCTCAGGGCCTGGATTTGACTACAAAGAACCAGAAGTATTTGAGCTTCTATGTAAAGGTCTTTTGGTCACCAGTGTGTGTGTGTGTTTCTGTACATGTCTGAGAAGGTATATGTTGATGTATTTGTGTTTATTTAATTTCATATATATTTCATAAGAACATCAGAAAGTTAGCTCAGAAGTCATCCATTCCAACTAGCTTGTTTTGTAGAAGAGGAAACAGAACTAGAAATAGGAATTATTGCTTAAAAATCACACAGTTAAGTCAGTAACAAGGCTCAGACTGTAACTAGGGTTTCACAGCCTCTCCTTCCAAGCTCTTTCCACTTAAATAGTGAATTTTCAGAGTACAGAGATAATGTAACATAATCCTAAAGTCCATGGGAAGAAACATACCTTATGCTCATAGCTTTTAGTATTGTCAAACCCAACCCACTCATTTCCTTTGTAGGCATAAGGGACCTTCTGGTCTTCAATCCATGAGGTGGTGGCTTCAGGTAAGAACGTGCAGATCTGATCAGAGGGATCCAAGTTTTAGCAAAATCCTGAAGATAGACTAAGACTTTGAGATGCCCAGAGAAAAAGTGACTCTCATTCTTAAATAGTTGCATGCTAGCAATTCTGTTGTTGTACAAATCATATTTTACTGTAATTAGTTCTTTGTGTCTTTGCTTCCTCTACTTGGATTATGTGCTCCATGACAGCAGGAACTATGTTTCTTTAACTATATTCCCAGTGCCCGGCACACTGCCTGACATGTATAAGTGCCCAGTAAATTATCTTGGAATAGTTGTTAAGTGGACGTAGCCCGAGTAGTAAAGAACTCACAAAAGAGAGTGCCATCCCGCCAAAGGCTATTTTATTCTTAAAATTAAAAAGTGGCATTTAGAGAACTTTGAGTTTTGACTTGAGGTTTAAACGAGTTTAAAGGGAGCTCATACAAATCAAATTAAGATCAGGTTATACAAAGCAAAATCCTTTCATATTGACTTAAACTCTCCTTGGGGAATGCTTTTTGTCTCCACTTGAGATAGATAGGGAGATGCTGGCTATCATCCAGCAAAAGTAATCTTAAAACTGATTATCTAATCCAGCTCACGAACCAACCTGAGTCTCCACAGCAGCAACCCTCAGGGGTAGTTACCTCATAGTAGGCCCAGAAGCCAGCTTCCCGAGTGTAAGGCCCGATGGACCCTGGTCCAGAGATGGGTGCCCCCACAGATGCATCTGAAGTAGTGAGGCGCATGGTTCGTCCATAAGTGGGGAATCCCATGATGAGCTTCTCAGCAGGAACCCCATTGTCTCGCCAATATTTCATGGCAAATTCCTGGGGGAACACTCAGCTTAATGTTCAAAGTCAGTTCCTCTCCAACTTCCTCCCCATGCCTGCTTCCCAGTCCTAACCTATGGCTCCTGACTTACAGTGTTGAAGTAGATAAACTCCCCGTGGTCAGTGGAGCCCTGATGCAGGGGGCTGTTGTGTCCTGTGACAGTGTCCCAACCTCCATGAAAGTCATAGGTCATCACACTGATGAAGTCCAGGAGCCTGGTAGGAAAATGGCACGGGAGGGGTGAACAGCAGTTGAGGCTGTAGTTGTAATGATGGCTGTGGCCACGCATTATGCTAAAGGTGTGGATGAGGCTGTGATCCCAGCAATGGCTGCAGCTGAGGCATTTCTCAGGGACTCAAGGGATTATCTATTGCAGTGGCCTTGTTGGGGTCTATTGTTTTTGTTTTGTTTCAGTTCTGCTCCACAGAATCCTAGAAAGCTGGAAGAGGACGCATGAGAGTGTAGAGAACTCTGTTTTGCCTTTCCCTCCCACTCCCATTTCAGCTAGAACACCTCAGTTTTATCTCATTTCTGTGTTGGAGATCTTTTAAATACTTCATTTGCAAAGGGGATTATAATGTTGTGTTTTTTTAAGTTTAAAAATCACTGGTTTCATGCGAGTTCTCACCAGTGCATTAAAGATGTTCAATTAGGTTTTATTGGAATATTTTTGGACTAGCCACCTGGTCAGGCATTTGATGGATACCGTGGTGATGTGGCTTTCAATCTACCAACTGGCCTTAGAAAGATATTTGTTTTATTCATCTGTGAAATGATCCTCTGTCATTTCTCCCTGTTGGCAGCTAGCTTTTCCAACAGAACAAGTCTACACACTCATATGTATTTAGAGGTTCCTCAATCTTTCTTTTTTTTTTTTTTTTTTGCAAAGCATTTTGACTATCTATTAACTCAGCTCTCAAACAGATAATTAACAAAATTTATTCCATGAAAATGACTTTGCTATTCTCAGAAATCACCAATGTGCCCATCTATGCCAGGTACAATATCTTAGATATTCCAAATCTTCTTCCTTGAGCTCTGGGTAATAAAGTTGTGTGACCTCAGAGGCTCCTCTGCTTTCTCATGCAGTTTTGCTCAGCAGGCTGATGTGCTAGCTATTTCTGAAATTTTGGAGAATAAACTGGACTCAGACTCTTTTCACTCCTCTGGGTCCTAGTGTGAGACTGCAGCCTAGAAAATACAAGGTGGGGGTAATATCAACAAGTCTAGCTTGCCTCATAATTATTTGGGCAGGAACTTGCAATAGCCTTGTTTGCACACAGAGTAAAGAGCTCCCTCTAACTCTCCTTCTCTTCTACTCTTGCATGTGGCCATGCCTTCAGTGGGGGTGACAGTCCTTCCTCTCCCTAATGGATCAGCACAGAGGCTGGGTCCACATTCATTCATGCAAACCCACTAGAGAACTTCATGCAACATATAACACATCACCCTCCAGGCTTAAGCAGGATACAGAGTGGTTAGCACACACCAAATGTCAGTCAAGAGCACTGAGGAAGAGAAGGTGGAGAAAATCCCAAAAATATTAGGCAAAGATGTACAGACTCTGTAAGCTTAGTCTGACTGAGGCCCCAAGGATCCCGTGGGTCTAAATCCTGCCCTGGAATAAGACATGCTATTTAGGCCCTTGGATATTGCTGTCTGGCTCACGCTCCAATCTTGGCGATCTCATAACCAGCATCAATGGTTCCTTTGCCTGCAGATACAGCTGCCGAGATCAGCAAACGGGGGCGGCCTGTGGCTTGAGCCTCAGCTTCAAAAGCTGCTAACATTTCCTGTAGCGAAAGATAGGATAGTATTGGTTATTATGGTTATCAATAATTGTAGGGGAAATACAGAGCTCATATAGGACCCAAATTTTAATTTAGAAATTAGTTATAATTGGTAGGAAAAAGTCTCCTTGCATGTTCTGGAATGTATGTGTGTAAGCGTGCATGAGCTAAGGCTTCAGAACTAAATTGTATGGAATACTTTCTCCTGCTTCCTCATTGAAGCAGTGTCTTATAGAGCAAAAGTTTTAGAGATCTCTATCACTTTCTAATTGTAACTTGGGGGTGAATTACTTATCCCCTATTATTTGATAGTTTGTCTCTCAATAAATAGAGATAAAAATACATACTTCAATTGGGTGTTATGAATCCTAAATGGAGTCACGTGTGCATAGTGGCTAATGCACTGTCTGGTATATTGTTAATTTTCAAAAGCATTGGTTCCCTTCCCTTCCTTTACCCTTTCCTTTGGACATAGAATTCAGTCAAGGGTGGGACACCCCCATAGGTCCTGGGTTATATGAATGCACCTGTTGGTCCTTACCTCAATCAGGGTGGTAAAGCGTTGCTTGTCCCCAGGTGGGCTACCCCGGGACCCTGGGTACTCAAAGTCGAGGTCAATGCCATCAAACCCATACAACCGGAGATACTCGATCACTGAGTCAATGAAAATCTTACGGTTGCCAGCTGTGGCCACCATGGTGGTGAACCTGGAGAGGGTGTGGTCCTTAGTGGCTTTCAGTGCCATCATCCTTGCCCCTTTATGATTCCTTTCATATGGATTTGGTTTAGCCCAGGCTCCAAGAGATAAAGGAACCATCATCAGCCCACGTATCCCTGTCCTTAGAAATCTACTTCCATCTCCAGCTAATACCCCCAAAATTATCCCAGTCTATAAAGCTGAGCCAGCCTTTTGGAGTTTGCAGATAAACCATCCCTTAGTTATTTTAGGATCTTCTACCCCATTACCAGTTACAATTGATGCCCTCTCATAAACTCCCAAATGCTTTTAGGAGCAGCATCATAATGCAGGGATAGGGAGAAGAAAACTATATCTCCTCCACTTACAAAATAGGCTTTGCCATAATTCTTTCCTCCCTCTTTCTCTTTTCCTGTCTTTAGGATCTTGTTTTACAGCTACTTGATTGCTCAGAGTTCCCACCAAATACTCCTTTATCCTCTCACACTGCTATGCCTTTGCTCATATAGTTCCTTTTTCCTAGAATGACCTTCCCATTCTTCTCTGACAAATTTCCACTTACTATTCACTGCCTTTTCAATGTTACCTATTCTTCTTTTAAACCTTTACCATGGTAAAGCAGAATTTACCATTGCCTTCTCATCGTTTTCTTATTACTTTGTGCATGTTCCATTATAATACTTATCCATTGCAGTGTTCAGTGGGATATATACATGTTTGTCTCCCCACTAGACAGAAAGCTTCTTGGGACTCTTGTATTCATGTTTTTTCTCCTACAGTGTCTAGAAAGATGACTGGCTCTATGCTACTCAATCGATGTTTGTTAAGGTATTTTGTATCCTTCATGAATTCCCCAGGGTGGCATTATACCACTGTCCAGCTTCTTTGCCTCCATTGAAATAGTAGGAGACATATTCTTTAAGATCTCCTCTTCTATAGATCTTTCATTCTTATATTCCCCTGATCTATATCCCCAATACTTACCATGTACTTGGCACAAAATACATGCTCAACAAATACTTGTTGAAATAAATTGAAGCATTGCAAATAAACGTTGAGCATATACTATGCGTAGGCAATGTGATAGATTCTTTCCATGGATTACTCTGTCACATTGGTTCTTTTCCTCTAGGCTTCTCTCTTCTCTCCTCCTATGACCTAGAACAAAAACCTCTGGGCTCCAGCCAGTCCCTATTTTAAGATAAATAAGTCTGTAATCAGCCAAGCACTGGTTTCTGTTCACTCATTTCTTGATTCTAGCTCTTTCCCTGTTCTGCAGTATCTCCTGCTGATACACAACTTGGATCTTCAAGCCACCTTCAATCACCCTTTTCCTCACCCTTAAACTAGTTTCAGCCTTCTCCTTCTGAATTCAGTCCCTAGTGCAGCTCCGCATAGAAAGAAGAAGTTCTTACTTCTGGGTGCCGAAGTTCCACCCGCCAATTGCCAGGAGCGTAACCAAGTTTTCATTACTGATGAGAAAGCACAAAGAGAAGATAAAGTCCATTTTAGCCAAGCATCGGGAAATTGCTTAATGGAGCTAAAGTAGTCTTCTCACTGATTCATGGTTTTGGCACCGAAAGAACAGAACCGTGTGCCCAGGAACTCTCTTCTTGGGATCCTCCTCCTTCCCCTCAAAGGATCAATTTTATGCTAACCATTCATATGGGAGCACCCACACCTGAGTTCTCAGACCAATGAACTACCCCAGCCCTTCCTGGAGCAGGGCAAGAGGGCAGACTGTGTGGAAGGGAGCGCTTCCCTTACACCGTGTCCACAGATGTGTATCAGGTCTTGTAGACAGTTTTGCTCTCTAACTGGCCCTCATGAAGACAATGGTCGACATTTAGCCAAAGATCCTATGAGACTCTGCAAGTTTCCCCCACCTCCCATCACCACCCAATGACAACAGCATCACCTATTTGAAAGCAGGGGATCTTCCGAAGATGGTTGACTCCTCCCATCCTGATCTCAGTAGCAGGGTAATTCTACAAAGTTCATTAACAGAGGCTAATTTCAGTCACCACCATTTAAAGCTAGTTTCATTTGAAGCCCCTCTGGCATTTTCCTTGCTCACTGTTCTCAGCTATTTAGCATGAGAGGGACATCAGCCAGAGCTCTACAAGGAGGGTTCAAATTAGAAATAACAGCTAGATAAAGTGAAATAGAGGATTGGAGCAATGATGCTAATTATTCTGGCAGGTGAAAATCACTGTTGAGAGAAAGGAAGGTAGCTTTGATTTTTGTCATGGGGGCTTGACCTTTCCATTCCTCTTTCCCCAAGAGTCACCTTTTCCAATATTGTGTGCTTTAGCCCTCTGTAGAAAGATGGACCCCAGTGCTAGCTTTGGGGTCTGAGTCAACCCAGAGTGTCTGTCCTGTGATGCCCCCAAGTATCCCAGAACAAGGTACTGACTGCTGCTTGAGAGCCTGGAACCGGGAGTAGAGGACATCATCATTCCACTCATAGGGCGCGATCTTGTTATTGGACATAGTGGCGAAGGCATAGATGAGATGTGTACACAAGCACGGGTCCACATTCTCTGGCATGTATTTGGCAGGGTCTGGGCGGTACTGGGACCAATTGGTAAAGTAGCACACAAGCTTCGTGGCTGTACCTGGTTGGGAAGAACAGGGACTAAGAGTTAGAGGTCTAGTGTCCTTGGAGGCTCCTCTCTGGGCTCCTGGGGAGGAGCAGCAGAAGCACTCTGGGATCTCAGTTCTCCCTATGGACTTAGGGCAGGGGTTGTGGGAAGGGCATAAGAAAGACTCAGATTGGATAGGTAAGGCTGCAAGCTAAAGGTATTCTAGCCATTGAGGACCTAGGAATGGAGTGAAAGCAAATATAGCATAAAAATTGAACCATTTCCCCTGAAGATTTCTAATTTCTGTGGAGTTAATGACTCATCCCCTCTGCAAACTAACACATTCTAATACTGTCCCCTCTGCAAACTAACACATTCTAATACTATCTAAATTCTGTGCCCTGACCAGGATCATCCTGATCCTATGCAGTCTCATTCCTATCTCTTCCTCAAAGGAATGTAGATGAGGAGTGGGCTGTTTCTCTCTCTCTCTCTCTCTCTCTCTCTCTCTCTCTGTCTCTCTCTGTCTCTCTTTCTCTCTCTCTCTCTCTTGATACTGGGGGCAGGGATTGAACCTGGGACTTCATATGTGGGAAGCCAGCGCTCAACCACTGAGCCACATCGGCTTCCCTGACTTGGTTTTTCTGTTTGTTTTGCTTGTTGTTTGTTTTTGTTTTTTTCAGGAGGCACTGAAAACCAAATCTGGGACCTCCCATGTGGAAGGTGGGTGCTCAACCACTTAAGCCACATCCATTCCCTCTCCTATTTTTTTTTTTAATTATTAAGAAAGTTGTTGGTTTACAGAGCAAGCTTGCATAAAACACAGGATTTTCATATCTACCCAATTATTAACACCTTGCATTGGTGAGGAATATTTGTTACAATTGATGATAGCACATTTTATAATTGTACTATTAACTATAGTTTATGGTTTACATTAAGGTTCCTTGTTTGTGTTGTATAGCCCTATGGGATTTTTTTGTTTTGTTTTGTTTTGTTTTGTTTTAGGAGGTACCAGGGAATGAACTCAGGACCTTGTGCATGGGAAGCAGATGCGCACCTACTGAGCTACATCTGCTCCCCAATGAGAGTTGGTTTTTCCATTTGTTTTTGCTCTTAGAAAGTGCCAGGGATCGAACTTGGGATCTTGTACATGGGAAGTAGATGCTTAACCACTTGAGCTACGCCTGCTCACCAGGTTTTAAAAATTATTTTTATTATAGTAACATGTATAAAACCTATACAACCCATGTTTTGGCAATTGTAAATAACACCACTATGAGCATCAGTGTGAAAATGTCAGTTCGAGTCCCTGCTTTAAATTTTGGGGATTATATACCTAGAAGTGGGATTCCTGAATGATATGGAAATTCTATACTTAAATTTCTAGGAGCTGCCAAGCTATCTCCCACAGTGGCTGTACCATTTTACATGCCCACCAAAAATGAATGAGTATTCCTTTTTCTACACACCCTCTCCAACACTTGAAATTTTCTGTTTTTAATAGTAGCCATTCTAGTGGGTAGTTCAATGTAGTTTTTTTTTTTTAA
>JAQZBX010086372.1:0-13011 GCA_029593785.1 Cabassous unicinctus | reverse complement strand
AATTTGACTGGAAACCAAGAGATTCCCTATGGTCTGTCTTAGTTCTACCAAGAGCTGTGATTACAGTAAATGGAAAACTACAACAACCCAATCCTGGATGGACTACTAATGGACCTTAAACTTCAGGAATGAAGGTTTGGTTTAGTCCACCAGGCAAAGAACCATGGACAGGTGATGTGCTTTCTGAGGGTAAAGGTAATATGGGATGGCTAGTGGAAGAAGGTTGTTATAAATATGGGCTATGACCACATCACTAGTTACAGAAATGACGATTATAATATTCATGAATATTTCTTCCTTGTTTTGTTATGAGTATGCTTTTTTATACACATCAATCAAATATGTTTTTTCTTTCCCAGTTTATCCCCTTATCATATGATACAAGCTGGATTAAATTTATGTCTTAGTATTTAAGTTATAAGACAGCAAGTTTAAGAGTGAATATTATCCAAGGACTTGCACCCTCTTCTAGAGGGAGTTAGTGTGCCTCCAGTTGTATATAGGGTATTTGAATATTGTTAGGCAAATATATGATTGCTAATAATTCTATTTAGAGATTAAGTGTAGTTTAAGGAGATATATATGGGTGACAAGTTGGCAAAGGGTGGACTGTCATAGTTAAGGTCATGAGTCATCTTGGTTAGGTAATTGTTTACAGTTGTTTGGCTAAGCAATCAATAGCCTGATTGTTAGTGTGAAGGTGTTTCCTATATTTAAATCACCAGTAAGTTGTTTGCCTCTATGGCTAACAACATTTACAATCAACTGAGGAGATTGCCTTCAACAATGAGAGAAGTCAGATCCATTCAGTTAAAGGCTTTAAGAAGAAGTGATTTCAGCAGTTGGAAGGAAGAATTTCCATCTGTACTTCATCCAGCAAGCTTCTTCATGGGAATTCATCACACACCTTCAATGGAGTGTCAGCCTGTAGATGGTCCTAGAGAATTTGGACTTGCCAATCACAAAAGATGAGTGGACAAGTTCCTATAATAATTTAATAATATTTATATGATCTATCAACCAAACTACTTTCATCTTGTTGGTTCTGTTTCCCTAGGGAACCCTAATAGAGTATGGCTTATGTTATATTCAATTGACAAACTCCCATAAAACAAATTTACCAAAATTGGTAGAAGAAAACTTATAAGATATAGTTAGTAATAGAACATAAGAAAACAAATTAATTTAACAAGTTTAATAAAATTAAACTTCTATGTACAAAGTCTATATCCTAGACTAGCTCTCTGCATGGATGTCTTTACCAAGCTCTACAAATTGTCCTTTTTGATGGCCATCTTGTGTTTCCTGTCCTATACATCTAGTGGAATCTGTATGAATACATTGACATGAAAATTTAAAAAGTATATATGTTAACTGTATATGTAGTTAGAAGTCAGCATAGTGGTCATTAGTTGGGGCAATGCAGTAAGCATGTTTAGGGACTGGAAGGTAAAACAAACAGGAACTATGGAGTACCAGTATAATGTTTTGCTTGATCTCATTGACAATTACAAAGGTTGCTCAATTTGTGAATATTAATCCACAATATCTGCACATTTATTTATGAATTTTAATTTTTAATAAAACTTTTAAAATTGAAGAACACATAAAAATATTGAATATATAGATAAACTATACTAAAACATTTATATAACAATAAATTATAGTGATATAAAACCAAATTTTCTTTCTAGTCAATAAATATAAAATAGCTTAATTAACCTAGTACAATATGCAATTACACTGTCAGATCAAAAAGTTAAATTCAGCTCTACACTGAGTATCTCCATTATACACATGCCTAAATATAATTATGTAGCATGCTTCAAAATAAAAGCATGAAGTAAGGACATGTTTTAGTTTGCTAAAAGGTTCTAGGAGCAATATATCAAAAATGTGTTGGCTTTTATAGCTGGAATTTATTGGTTTAAAAGCTTACTGTTGTGAGATTGTGAAAATGTTCAAATCAAGGCATCATAAGAGATGCTGTTTCACAGATGGTATGCTATGAGCAATCAGGCAAATGGCAGCATCATTTAAAAAGATTTCTCTCTCAGTTCAGCTATGGGTGATCAGGCACAAGGCAGGGCATAATGGTGGTTCTCCCCAAATCAAGGCTTCAAGTGAGCCTCTCTCCCAGAGTTCAGCTGAAGTTGATCAGGCATATGGCTCATCTCTTCCATTTCATTCAGCCCTCTCTCTCAGCCTAACTGGGGCAACTTTCTGTGACTCTGTGCTCTGCTGATTCCAGCCTCCAGTCTCCAGAACCTCTCTCTCACCTTCACAGGGATTCTCTGTCTCTATTGCTTTATCCTTGTGTCTCTGTTTTCAATCCTCCATACATGAATGACTCCAGGAAGAGGACGAAGATCCACCCTGGGTCATGCCTCACTGAAACAATCCAATAAAATGCCCCCACCTGAACTAAATCCAGTCAAATGGTCCCATACCCACAGGAATAGATAAGCTCCAAGAACATGATTTCCTCTTTAATAAGTATTATATGCACCTGCAAATTTTGTGTATTATATGTTCCTTATATTCACCTTTCTAGCATTTCTCCTTTAAACCATGAATTTGAATGGTTTATTATTTTCCAAATATATAGAAATATTAAATTTATATTTCTGTTATTTATTTCTAAATTAATTTCACAGTGTTTAGTTTGAAAGTATTTTATTTCAGTTAGTTTTGCAACTCATTACATCTGTATTAGTCATGGTTCTTTTGGGAAACAGAATTAACAGGAGATATCTGTAAATAGTATGAGATTTATCAGATTCCCTCACATGGCCATGGGAATACACAATTCAAGTTCCACAGATAAGCTGCAAACCAGGGACACCAATGAAAGTCCAGTGAAAGTCCTTGATGAGTTTCCAGGAGATGTTGGCTGTCCAAAGACAAGCTGTGAATTCTCTCTGAATGCTGAAATCATTTCCCCTTTTAAGGCATTCAACTGAGTAGATACAATGTCATTCATTGCTGACTGCAATGTCCCAGGTTGATCTTAGATATAATCAGCCATCTATGCAGTAAACTCACTAATGACTAAAGCCCATGAATGTTCTTATATTACAATTATCCCAGAGCTTGCTTGACCAAAAACTGGGCAAAACTACTGGGCTGAGTTGACAAATTAGCCTAACCATCACAGTCCACACCCTCTTAACTCAGCTACCACACACATTACTTTAAACCATGCTTATTCTCTAAGTAAAAGCAATAAAAAACATGCGTATATATATATATATATATATATATATATATATATATATCCGCCTAACAATGTTCAGCACTATTGTGTACAACTGGAAATGCTTTAATTCCCTACAGAATAGGATGATAGTCCTTGGGTGATATTTGCTCTTGAACTTGACATCCTTAAATATTTGACATGAAACTAGTACATCTTGTTATATGATAAGGGAAAAGGTTGGGGAAGAAAACAAAGAAATTCTTTTTATGTACATGTACAATCATACTTATACAAAAACAAGGAAGAAGGATTCATGACTATTACAGTAACTCATTTCTGTAACTGGCCACATGGTCGAAGTTCATATTTATCACTACATTCTTCCACTACCCATTCCATGTTCCCATTACCCTGTGCAAGCACTTCAGCTGGCCATGGTTCTTTGCCTGGTGTGGTGACCCAAATTTTCATTCCTGAAAATTCTGGGCCATTGTTAGTCCTTCTTGGAATGTGTTTTTGCAATTTTCCATTGACTTGAATCACAGGGCATGGCTGTACTAAGAGACACCCTAGAGGATTTCCTGTATTCCAGGCAAACTCTAATTTACCCTCATTAAGCAGATGCTGTCTTATTTCCCCTTGATAGTCAGGATCAATCACCCCAGCTAGTACAATAATTCCTATATTTGCTTGTTGCTTTAGAGGTAAGAGGAGCTCAAAATGGTCAGGTGGCACTCTTAACTTCTAGTTCAACGGAATCATTGCGTGTTCCCTGGTGGCATGGCTTCTTCCTTTGAAACTAACACCTGTAGACCAGCAAAGCTTAAGTTTTCAGGGAAAGGAAGTAAAAATATTCCCAGTGGGTAACTAGGGGTAATAGTGAGTAGTGCCAATCCTATTTCCACCACTTGATTCCTGGACCCATGAATCCTGGCTATTGGAGAAACAGCACCATAGAGTGGATACTGATATACAGCATACACAGCCTTCTGGAGAACATTTCTCCAGCCCTGCACTGTTTTGCCATCTAGTTGACACCATAGTTGAGCATTCAAAAGGCCATTCCACAGTTCTATCATTCCAGCTGCTTCAGGATGATTGAGAACATGGTAAGACCAGTGAATTCCATGGGCATGTGCCCATTCCTACATATCATTTTCAGTGAAATGGCTTGCTTCATCAGAAGCAATGCTGTGTGGAATGTCATAGTGGTAGACAAGACATTTGATAAGTCCACAGACCATAGTTTTGAAGAAGCACTGCATGCAGGAAATGCAAACCCATATCTGAAGTATGTGTGTAATTTAGTTAAAACAAATCCCTGCCCCTTCCATGGTGTAAGTGGTCCAATGTAGTCAACCTGCCACCAGATAGCAGGTGTCACCTCAGGGAATGGTACCAAATTGGGGGCTGAGTGAGGATCTTGGATGCTGAAAGATTGAGCACTCAGCAGTGGTTGTAACAAAGTCAACCCTGTTGAAGGGAAGTCCGTGTTGCTGAGCCCAAGCATATCCTCCATCGCTACCTCCATGGCCACTTTTTTCATGAGCCCATTGTGCAATAACAGGAGTGGTTGGGGAAAAAGGCTGAGTGTTAGACATAGAGTGGGTCACCTTATCCATTTGATTATTAAAATCTTCCTCTGCTGAAGTTACCCTCCTGTGAACAGTCATGTAGGACACAAATATATTCATGTTTTTTGCCCACTCAGCGAGGTTTATCCACATACCTCTTCCTCAGACCTCTTTGTCACCAATTTTCCAAACATGTTCTTTCCAAGTCCCTGACCATCCAGCCATACCATTGGCAACAGTCCATGAATCAGTGTACAAATGCACCTCTGACCATTTCTTCTTCCAAACAAAATGAACAACCAGGTGCACTGCTCAGAGTTCTGCCCACTGGAGGATTTGCCCTCACCACTGTCCTTCAGGGATGTCCCAGAAAAGGGCTGCAGTGCTGCAGCTGTCCACTTTTGGGTGGTACCAGCATATCATGCAGCTCTATCTCTAAACCAGGCCTTAGTTTTCTCTTCCTGAGTTAACTGATTGTAAGGGACTCCCAAAGAGGCCAGAGCTGTGGGCTGAGAAAGAGAAGGTAACATGGCAGGGGTGGTGGCCATGGGCATTTGGACTATTTCCTCATGTAACTTACTTTTGCCTTCAGGACCCACTCAAGTCCTATCTCATATATACCACTTCCCCTTTATTATGGAGTGCTGCTGTGCATGCCTAACTATATTGTTTGGTGGGTCAGACAATAACCAGTTCATGATAGGCAACTCAGGTTTTATAGTAAATTGATAGCACATGGTTAAGCGTTCAGTCTCTACTAAGGTCCAGTAGCAGGCCAAAAGCTGTTTCTCAAAAGGATAGTAATTTTTCTGCAAAGGTTAACAGGGCTTTTTTCCAAAACCCTAAAGGTCTGCAATGTGATTGTCTTATAGGGGCCTGCTAGAGGCTACAGACAGGATATCTATTTGCCACTGAAACTTCCAGCATCATTGGATATGCTGGATCATATGGCCCAAGTGGTATTGCAGCTTGCACAGAAACCTGGATGGTTTCACAGCCTCCTCTTGTTCTGGTCCCCTATAAAAAGTAACAGCTTTTCTGGTCATTCAGTAAATGAGCCAGAGTAACACACCCAAATGAGGAATGTGTTGTCTTCAAAATCTGAAGAGACAAACTAAGTGTTTTGTCTCCTTTTTGGCCATAAGGATGGGCCAGATGCAATATCTTATCCTTCACTTTAGAAGGGATGTCTCCACATACCAGACAGACAACACTGGACCCCCAGAAATTTCACTGAGGTGGAATACCACTGTATTTTTGTTGGATTTATTTTCCATCCTTTCTCATGCAAATGCCTTATGAATAAGTCTAGAGTCTTTGTTACTTCTTGTTCACTAGGTCCTATCAATGTGATCAATATAATGGACCAATGGGATGTCTTGTGGGAAGGAGAGATGATCAAGGTCCCTGTGGACAATATTATGACATAGTGCTGGAGAGTTGAAATACCCCTGGGCCAGTACAGTGAAGGTATGTTGCTGGTCTTGCCAGATGAAAGCAAACGGTTTCTGGTGGACCTTACTAATGGCAATTGAGAAAAAAAGAATTTACAAGCTCAACAACTGCATACTAGGTACCAGGGGATGTGTTGATTTGCTCAAACAATGATACTACATCTAGGACAGCAGCTACAACTGGATACACCACCCGCATAAGTTTACAATAATCTGTCATCCTCCAAGACCGATCTGATTTCTGCACAGGTCAAATAGGAGAGATGAATGGGGATTTGATGGGAATCACCACCCCTGCATCCTTCAGATCTTTGATGGTGGCACTAATCTCTGCAATTCCTCCAGATATTTGGTATAGCTTTTTTTATATATAAAATTTTTTAAAAAGATACTTATATTACATAAATGTTACACAAAAATTATAGGGATTCCCATATGCCCCAACTCCCACACCTCCCACAACCTCCCACATAAACATCCTTCATTAGTGTGGCACATCACTTGCAATGGATGTACAGGTCCTGGGGCTTTGCCATTAAGCATGGACAATAGTTCACATTGTAGACCATACTTTCTCCCCCACAGTTCTGCATGTTATAGGATGATATAAAATGGCCTATACCTGTCATTGCAATGTCACTCAGGATAATTCCCAAGTCCCGAAAAAGCCCCTGTATTACAACTGCTTTTCCCTCTCCCTGCCTCCAGAGCATCCAGCGGCCTCTGGCTCCACATTAATGTTTTAATTTCTTCCATTGCTTGAATCACAATATGTCTATAACAGAATACCAGTAAGTCCACTCTAGTCCATAGCTCTTCCCCCAACCTGAGGAGTCTGGGATGGTGATGTCCACTCCACCTCCAACTGAGAGGGGGTTTACATCCCACAGATATGATGGATGGGAATATCCCACCCACAACCACAGACTCTCTCCATTCCATGGGATGGCCATTGTCTATCATCATCTCCCTGCCAGGTGTCCTGGGTAAGTCCATTGAACTGTAGAGTAGGAGTTGCAGCTCCACTGAGATTCTGAGCCCAGCTGGCCCATGGAGAGCCAAAAGACTACAGTCTCTGGATGTACACCTACAAACTCCAGCACCATGTATAGGTTTGAATAGAACAACAGATGGACCATGTGCAGGGAAGACATATTTGAGTTCGACTCTGTCACTCTCAAGAGCAAGGATATTAAAGTAGGGCCCACTGATAAGGCACCAAACTCTGGGGTTACCCACCCTGATATAGGACCTAGGTGTCTCCAGAGCCATTAGGAGCCTCACTATTTGGAGTGATATCCACACTGGAAGCCTATGAAGTTCTACTGAGATGTGCATAAGCGTTACCTCTGGGATGACCTCCTGACTCACTTTGAAGTCTCTTAGCCATATGAACTCATTTGTCTTTACATCTTCCCCCCTTTTATCTGAGGTCTTTTTCCAGTCGTATTGCCAGTTGGCACTTGGTAGTAATCCCTTGGTTCCAGGGAGGTTCATTTCCAGGAGCCATGTCCCATGCTGGGAGGAAGGTAATGCATTCATACGTTGAGTTTGGCTTAGAGAGAGGAGAGGCCACATTCAGCAACAAGGAGGCTGTCAGGAGGCAACCCGTTGGCACCCCATAACAATAGGCTAACTTTCAATTTCAAGAGCAAAGACTCATAAGGCTAGTCATCAATAAAAAGGACCCATCAGTGGATCATCCTCCTTTGCCAGACACTGCCCCTGCACTTGGGGGACTGTTGCTGCTCCTTGGAGAATGTGGCCGAGCTCTCCAGGATGGGAATTCAGTATTCTCTCATTTATTGAGTGACCATGCTCCATGAATATCTGAACACTTTTATATACCTTGTATGTATGTTCATGTGAACTATTTTGCTAGGCAAAGGAAGTTTTAGTTGCTTCCACTTGGCCTACCAAAAGAGCTCTCCCTCCACAAGTCAGGGATCCAATTTGGGGATTCTGCCAGTTGCTGAGTATGTCTACTCAATTTATGTATTCTGAAACCACAGAATGGGTCCAGGGACCCACTGGACCCACTGTGAGATGGCCCTGAGCTAAAACTCCATCAATCACCTGACCTCCATAAGCCCCTACTCTGACTGGTGGACTACAGGGACATTTTGGGTCTCCTGGAATTAATGTCACTTCTAAATCAGTGTCTAATAATCCTTGAAATGTCTGATCATTTCCTTTTCCCCAATGCATAGTTACTCTGGTAAAGGACCATAGGTCTCCTTGGGGAATGGTGGGAGGAAGTTTAACAGCATAAATTTTTGGCAGTTTAACAGGATCCTTCCTCCAATGGGACCTTGGAACTGTAAGATTTTACCCCTTTATAATGCCAACAGATTTCTGGTACTTTGCCTCAGTAACCCTTTAGCTGAATAATTCACAATGTTTCAAAGGATTCATATATTTTCCTCCAGAACTCTCTATTTCTTAAAAATAGAATTAAGAACAAAAACAACTTCCTTTAATATTTTTTCTATTAACCTAGTTTGTGGTATGAGCTGTAGATCATATATAAATTATTCAATAGTACATGATTATCAGGTATTATATTTCCACATATATTGGATCCATAGTGAATAAATATGTTATTTTCCACTAATATTTCTATTTGTTCTCCAATCTACTCTACATTAGTCACTGATGTTTTATAGTATATTTTAATAGCTGTTAGGATAAATTTTCCTTCATTGTTCTTCTTCAGAGATTTATTAGCTATAATGGCATATTTCTTCATTTAAATATATATCAGTATATTTATTTTTAAATTTTATGTTTTAATTAAGTATCATATGCAATATATCACCTATTATAGTGTGAATTATCATGAAAAAATTGAGACTTTCTTTCCAAGATAACAAGGATATACCATTGCTCAAGAATATTCTTGTATATTTCAAAAGTAGTTTACCATTTTACTATTTTCTCCAAATTTTTTTCCTGACCAATTCATTTTCTTATTGTTTTATAAATGAATCATTTCTTGTATCATTTTAAGTCAGTGTTTCTCATAAATATGCTGTTGATGTCTGCATATTAATTCCAACTCCTTAATTTACTAAAATTCCCACTGCTGTGAGAAATATTTCAGGTGATTGAAACAGTTTCCAGATAGATATCATAGTATCTGAAACATGTCCACTTCTGATAGGATGAAAGGGGTGTTTTCAACATACGCTTGGAGTTTTCTCTGGCTGATCAGCTAATATCTTGGAGTGATTGGGTGGTAAGCACCATGCTCACAGACTTGTGTCCTGCCAGGCAAATTGGTTGTATTTATCTATATGGAGTAGGCATCAAGACATGTGTAGGATTTGTAAGAACCATTGTTGTCAGATGTCAGAATTGTGTTTTGAAGTGTCCTACTTGGGAACAGTTAAGCATTTTGAAGAGGGGCTGAACATAAGTTGTAGAAACATATGGACTGCTATCTATATGGATAGTGCATGTAGGTTTAATAGGTAAGCCAGTTAGGCTACTAACTCAGGGAAAAACTTTCATTGAACTTGATAACAGGCCTAGCAATTGCAGCACATGAGAAAATAGGTGCTTGTTTCAACACAGCAAGTTAACCAGGTAACTAGTACTTCAGTGATGGTTTGAGGTACTGGGGTTTTTGTGGCTGCCTGGGATGGTCCCACTGAAATAGATTTGGGAGCTGATGTCAGGGTAAGCCTTGTTGTTGGTGTGCTTTCCAGAAGCCAACATAAGTTGAATCAAGACAAGCGTTTTAGTGCAAAGAATACACCCCGGTCAAGGGGCATGTCTATTGTGAGTCAGGGGAAGGTAAGGTTGTTGGGAATGGTGGTTAAATTTGGGCATTGCAACACAGAGTCCTCCAAATTCCAGATTTTCTGCTTAATGGCCAATGCTGTTTCACACTCTGACTGATGCCAAAAGGTGTTTTCACAATAGGGGACACAGTTATGAGATTTATATTAAAACAAGTGGTTATCTCAGCTAGATGCAACTCTGTTGTGTGTCTGGAATTTCTAGCAGTGTTGGACAGTGGTTGTCTTAGAGATGACCTGATGGCTGCCTCTGGTTACATGAAGTCTGAAATCTCCCATGGTGAGCTCCTGGGTTAAGGTGGGATTTTCTGTGGTATTGCCATCTCCAGGAGCTAAATCTTGTGCCGAGTTTATGTCATCTGAGACGGGAACTCCACAAGGCTTCCTAGAAGAAGTGTGGTGGCTGTGCAAACTGATTGTAGGCATAAATCTGTGAGGTGCTTCAAAATATTTCTTTGCATCCTGTTATTTTGTTGCTTC
Source organism: Cabassous unicinctus (assembly GCA_029593785.1). Lineage (NCBI taxonomy): Eukaryota > Metazoa > Chordata > Mammalia > Cingulata > Chlamyphoridae > Cabassous > Cabassous unicinctus. The sequence goes on along the minus strand of JAQZBX010086372.1, from coordinate 2,501 downwards.
AATTACAAAGGCTTAGCCTCTGCTTGTCTTCTGGGGAGCATTCTGACAAGACTTGAGTGGTGCCATCTGAGATAAGCATAGATACTTCTATAACCAGATAGAGTAATTTAGAAGCACATACATTTCCCTGAGTTAAGGATAAATTTAGGATGTTCCTCCTATAAGTTAAGCTCAAGCTTTTCAGGACCCACTGTGGGTCAGTGCTGTATAACAATATCAGCCAATTTGGGTGAACCCTGGAATACTCCTGGGCCATCTCTCCTGATTTTGGAATTTGGTCTCCAGTAGTGGCAGGTTTAGTAGAATTTAGAAACTTGTGCCATTGGGTCCATTTACTCTATAGGGTCTGATCTGCCCCACTTGGATCCAGATTTGTAGGCACTTGGAGAATAGCCCTTCTAGTACTGCTTTTCACCAAGCTCCAGTGGCCCAGTCTGGAGTGCAATTTCTGACCAAGGGTGTCTTGTTCCAGCAGTCCCCTAGGCTTCTGGACCCTGGCCCAACAGGAGCCCCATGAACCAGGTCATACATAAGATTCCAAATAATGCTACCAACAAAGAACACCACCATTTTATAACTCAGGGCTCTTGAATTGGGGCCTTCATGTTGACATTCATTAGGGCCTTGCATTCATTAGCATTTCATCAGTGTTCTCTTCCACCTTTGGCAGAAGTCATACCTTGTTATTGTACTTCAATGTGTTCAGTGCCTGATGTTGTTGACGTCCACTAATTTGAGGGATTCTTCTACTTGCATAATGCCCCAAACTGTGCCCTCCATGGGACATGGATCAATGATTTCAAATTGCCCTGGGGAAGAGTGGATAGAAGATAGTAGCCAGTCATCAAAGTCAGCTGAGACTAATGGAAATTGTATGTCAAGCAGGTAAGTGCAGTCTAGCAAGAACATTGTGAGTTGGCTTTTTGCCAGTGGGCTGGAGCTGTCAATTATTAATCATTCATGGTCACTATCATCCCCAATTTGTTTGGCAATAGATGTTAGAAGGCAAGATCATCAACTTTTTCAGCCATGTAGGGAGGTAACTATTGGGTAAAATGTAGATGATATTGTACCTGACATTGTTTGTATGCTCCATGATTACAAGGGGAGGAACCATTGCAGGTTCATCCCTGTTGTAATGGGAAGAGTGATGAGTATATGTAAGAAGTTAAGAAGTGTCAAGAATTCAGGCAAAAGCTTGGACCATTTTGGAGTCCATTACCCATTTTGTAAGTTTAAGAGTAGGGATTTAAGAGGACTATTGTGATGTCCCATGAGGCCAGAAGCCTGGGTACAATTGGCTAAGTGGACATTCCATAGTACAAGGTTCAGTAATTCTGATTCCAAGTTAGCTGTAGTAGTAAAATGAGAGCTTGGCCTGAGTCAGTAATGTCTGGTGGCCCAAAAGTGGGAAATCAGTAACAATCAGAAAAGAATAGTACCTATTCTGTTGAGGTGTTCCTTGACAAAGAATTCAATAGGAGATCAGCAAACATATCTTTGCTTGTAATAGTGGAACAGAAGGCACAAGCAGGAAGGGAGAAACTTGATGAATTCACTTGGCCATTGGTTGAGGACATGGTCAACCCAGGAAACCAGGGAGCACTGTGCCATGCACCAGTGTTTAATACTGGTACAGCATTTTCAACTAAGTAGCACTCACCTGGCTAAAGCTGGTGTAAGAGGAACTAGGCATACTCTAATGTGTTTAAATGACACCATTCTCCTAGTGCTTGAGCAATGTAGTCTTTATGGGCTTAAAAAGCTGAGAGTAAGGGGGAGCGTACTGACACCCTGGGGATGGGGATATAGAAGCTGTAGTTAAGTCTTCATAACCTCCTGGAAGTGGGAGATTGGGAGCTTTCCTATAAGTGTCAGTTTGGCATGGTAAAGAGGCCAGAAACAGTGGTGACTTCAATGCCAGCAACCTTGTTTGTTGGGTGGTTAAGAACAGCCTCAGGTGTACTGGCCTTTGGATGCAATGAAACAAGAGTTACCTGGAGGGGAAAAAGGGCTTCTACTAGTTTGGTACAAATAGGGGCTCCCCATATAGGCTGTCCACGGATTTTTAAGAGTAATGCAACCTTTGGCCAGATCATACTGATAGCCTGTTGGATGCAGCCCAGGTTTTGGTGAAAATGTGAATCTGAGTGCCATTATAGGCCAGGGCATCTTCCACTACTATTTAGATGGCCACTAGCTCTGTGAGCTGGGCTGAACCCATTTTGCCATCTTGGGTTAGTGTGGTGCTGTTTCTGGGTTGGACAGTGGCTGCTGGCCAGTTGGCTCCACAGCAAATAGTGATGGCAGTGCCATCTGTAAAATATATAGACTCCCTGTTTCCTTCATTTAGCTCTTCCCTGGGGCCTCCCCAGATGGCTAAGGATTCAGGAAGTGGGGTAATGTTATCAGTTATTCTAGGCTCATTTTCAGGGTGCTGAGCAATGGGAAGCCATATGCCCCTGTAATTTGGAAAGGATCAAATCTGACAAAATGGGCTA
>JAQZBX010086371.1:0-13004 GCA_029593785.1 Cabassous unicinctus | reverse complement strand
GCAGGAATGTTACTGATAATTTGCCTGGATCTCCAGCTTCACACTCCCATGTATTTTTACCTCAGTCACCTGTCGTTCCTTGACTTCAGTTACTCAACGGTCATCACACCTAAAACTTTAGAGAACTTACTGACTTCCAACAAGTCTATTTCATTTATGGGCTGCTTCTCCCAGATGTCTTTGTCTTCTTAGGTGCCACAGAATTTTTCCTTATCTCATCAATGGCCTATGATTGCTATGCAGCTATCTGCCAGCCTCTTCACTACTAGGTTGTTATGTCCATGAGACTCTGTGGCACACTCATCATCGGGACCTACATATTTGGATTTATTGACTCCTTGGTCATGGTTCTTTACATGAACAGTTTGCATTTCTGCAACTCCAATATAATCTATCATTTTTCTGTGACTTAACCCCACTTTTAGCCCTGTCCTGCACTGAGATGCATGATACTGAAATCTTGATATTCATTTTCACTGGCTCAACTGTATCCGTGTCTCTTACCACAATCTCTGTGTCCTTTGTGTCCATTCTGTCTACTATCTGGAAAATTACGTCCTCTTCAGGAAAGCACAAAACCTTATCTACTTGTCCCTCCCACCACCTGGGGTCACCATCTTTTATGGCACCATGATTTTTACTTATTTAAAACCAAAGAAGTCCTACTCCTTGTGAAAGGATCAAGTGGCCTCTGTGTTTTATACTATGGTGACCCCCATGCTGAATCCATTCATTTATAGTCTTAGGAATAAATAGGTGAAAACTGCTGTCATTAGAGTCATGCAGAAGATAGAGAGCTCCAGGCAATTGAAATGAAAATGAAGCTGAGCATTCAAGTGAGCCTTTTCTTCCTTCCATATTTGAGTTTTTAATTTGTATCTCTTTAAATTAACTAGCATCCTTCAATTAATTTGCATTTTTGTTGAGCCATCTTCTACTTGACCACAAATGATCTGAAACTTTTTCAAGTGTGAATTTTTAGAAATCTACCATGAAATCATGATAAACCTGTGGTTTAAATATAAATGTATTTTAGGGCCAAAACGCGGTGTCATCTTTCAACTTCTATTATATAAATCCCCATGAATGTTCCAATTTCAAAGAAATTTAGTAGGGAAAGCAGTTTCAGAAGTCCTTCCATTTTTTTTTTATGTAGATAAAAAAATATAGCAGTCATAGGAGTGCTGTTTTGAACTGCCCAAACCAGGGTTTAGATTCTGGAACTGCCGTCTTTATGGATGAATATCACTTAGTAAGTCACTGAAACTCTAAATCTATTTTACTCAGCTGTACAAGAAAAAGAATAATTCTAAATCCAGAGAGCTATTATAAAGATTATATTACATGATGAATGATAATTATTTATATAGTACTAATATATTTTGGCCACTAGCAATAGAATACTTACTTTCTTGCAAAATTTTGAGAATACGGTGGTGGTTGTTATAAAAATGTTCACTAGTGGTTTAAAAATGGTTTTGGTTCATCTCATTCATAAAAAAGTAGCTTAAATTTAAAACCATCATTTCAATATTTGTTCTTAAAGCAAATGACAATATTCCAATAGAGTTTATTTTCTAGAAAAAAATATATGTAAAAACTGAAGAAAATTTGGGAAATATTTTTAAATGTTAAAGAAAATGTAAATATATTAATCATATTTGATAGTTTTCTTTATGGTTGTACACACTGTTATTCATGTTTATGTATAAATTAAATATTTATAGTAAATTATTTTCATATTCTATTCATTTTTTGCCTCATTGAAGCTTCACTAACCCTTAAAATATTAGGTAATTTCTTTTTCACTTAAATTTGTGTGATGAATATTTTCTTGGTACATAGGCAAAATAAAAAATATCATCTTGCAATGCTTTAAGACCCAAACTTTAATAAATTCATGAGTTTAATTCTTTGCATGCAATAATATCACTTTTATGTTTAATAGCCATTTGAAAACTTTCTCAGTCTGTGAAGTGTCAACAAGCTTCAGTAATTAGTATTTGTTTAATTTTAATATGACAAAATTATTCACTTACTCCTGATTTCTATAATTTTGTTCTAGTCTAAAAAGAAATATTCTTCAATTAAATTCTTGGCCATTGTGTTAAAAATTTTTATTATAGAAAATTTGTTAAGGATGAATAATGAATTCTAATTTTGTAACATCCCATAAATTTTTGTCACATAATTTGCTAACATTTCCTTTTTAAAAATTCCTTTATATAATAACCATTTATCCATTCTGTACTTCAAACATGTGTTTCTGTTACCTGACATTGAATTATTATTAAATTTGTGTTTATATGTCATTGATTTCACTTTAAGGAAGAGTACAGGTGAGACAAAAAAAAATATATAGATCCTGAATTCAAGAAACAAAGATCAATCTGGATGATTCAGTAAAATGATTTCCTCAACTCAAATAATCAGAAATTAAATTATTTGATGTCCATGGGTACAGTTATAAAAACAATGAATCTGTGAAAAAGGAAAGCTATGATATCAGCTACCACATATTATTAAATGAATACTAGGAGTTGGGATTTTTTTTGGTACATCAGTTTATGCTAATTTACATATGCTAATCAAAATAATTTAGTATAGTCTTCTGCTGAGAAAACTGGTGCCCTCTGAACACTATCTTGTCAAAACCAAACAGATGATTATTAGCAGAACCAGGATTCAAATAAAGATTTAACTGATTCCACACTCTAATTTATTTCCACTCAACCATGTTACAATGCTATTGTGACATGACTAAATTCTAGATTTATATACTCTATAAGAATGCAAAATAATATCCTCACATCTTTGAATTGATTTTTAAAGCCATAAACTTAATTAGAACATGAAATTTAATATACAAAGAGAACTCTAGATAAATTAACTAATTAGTAATATAGTTTCAAATACATTTATAATCCTCTATCAGAAAAAAATATGATCTTGAATTGAAATTTACCCAATGGACAGTGGAAAGGTAATCATCTCTTCACTTAAACCATATGTCAAATTTACAATTCTATTGAAACAAATATGTAGAGAACGTTTACTATTTACCCTGCTTATATATTTTTTATTCCCTCTTTATTCTTTATTTCCTGGAAGTCATGTGGTTCATATATTAATATAACTCTAAGTAGAACACCAGGTCTCTAACTTAAATATTAAAGTATATACTCTACTTTGAGACACAGGCTTATAGTTTCTAAATTATTGTGTAAGTGATGAAAAATCTTTCCTTATACCTGTGGAACTGAACTGCTCATTCAATTAAGGTACACTATGAATATTATGCATTTGGAGTCTTCTACCAGTTATCAATCACTACTTGAATTTCACAAGGGATGACCAAAGAGAAAACGCACTCTCTTCTGGGATAGAAGAGCAACAAGATGATTTCCACCCAGCCCCCCATGGTACACTAGCTAATGTTTCTGAAACATCAAACAACATCATAATAATGTTTACCTGAATGCAGTTAGGCCTATGGTAAGTAAAGAATTCTTATATACATTAAATATGCTCTTATTTAAATTGTCAGTTGATACACTTTTAATTGTTATAAGAGATAGTTTAATCTCATTGAGAATTTCATGAAAGAGATAGAATATGAATATTGTAAAATTATGGATATTAAGTATCAACAGGATAGTTTGGGCCCTATATGATAGAACATTAAAATGTTTGTTATCTGGTAGAGTTAAATGCAGCATATTTTGTATTTTGTATGGTGTTTCCTTGTTCTGGTGATTCATATACTAACCTTTACAAGTACTTAGCTTTGTTAAAAAGAAACACTTGGAAAATTTTCCAAATTACATGTATTATGCACTCCACACTTGGTACATAGGTAATGTTGGACATGCATACAATATTTGTCTTTTTAGGTGTTGTTTATTTCAGTCAAAATGATGTATTCAGGTTCATGCATTCTGTAGCATGTGTCAGAACTTCATTGTTTTATGGCTGAATAATATTCCATTGCATATATGTACCACATTTTTTTTCATCCATTCATCTGATGGTGGACTTTTGCATTGCTTCCATCTTTTGACAATTGTGAACAATACCATCATGAATATTGATGTGCAAATATCTGTTCAGGACACAATTTCAATTCTTTAATGTATATGTGTAGAAATGGCAATGCTGGGTAACATGGTAATTTTATATTTAAAGGATTAAATTAATATTATTAAATTAATAATGAACAGAGTTATAGAATGATAGATAAATAGAGCAGTTTTATATTTAAACTTACTACCATTTTGCTTTTGGCTGGGGAGTTTTGAATTAGTACTTGATGCTAGAGTTTTGATTGGAAACACTTGTGTAGAGCACTTTTTATTAGGGTGGGACTTTAACTGGTTTCACTAGAGACTACTTTTTTACTGTGTTTATTATTAATTAACTTGATATTATAAATGTTAACTTGCAAGCACTCTGTTAATTCTTGAGGAAGTGGCCAGCCTCTTCAGGAAGGAACACAACACTCTCTGGGCAGTACATTCCAAGGCTGATGCATCAGTCCCTGAGAAAGCTGCAACACTTTCTGGAATGCACTTTATCTCCTTTTATTTGTTACAAGCCATCCCTGAGGTGCCTATTGTTCTAATTCTCATTATTTTTCTTGAAATATGAAAAGTGTTAACTAGCAAGGCATTGGTTTGCTGATTAACAAAGTTTCTTGCATGATGTTTCACTTTTAGGTTTGGATAATACCGACTAATGTTTTTCCCAATACATTCAGGTTTAAGATTGTTTAAATGCAAAAGAAGAGATTTACATATACACTCAATAATTTACATTTATGTGTAACTTAAAAGTTATTAAATTACTTAAGTACCCAATGTATTGTATTAAAGTTTTGATTAGTATGTATTTTATATATAAAATTAATAACTATAGTACATTATATAACAACAAACCATATTAAGACTTTTAACTAGCAGACATCCAATGAATAAACTTTTATTTTTTATGAGTTTAAGATTTCTAACAAGTGAGGTTTCATAGGCTAGTAACATGATCAAAATGACTTCATTTTTTATATTTTGTATAATTTGAGGTATAGACAACAACAAATTATTATACCTTATTTGGGCTGTGGGGAAGCACATTAACTTGTAATCTTAATACCCGCATTGGTCTTGTTGTTAGCATTTTAATTGGAACTGGGGCTGTGACTCAGTGTTCAATTTAAACTTAGTTTATTGTTGGTTTTCTTATAGGAAAGGGAATGTGGGCTGGCTTGACTTGTTTAAGGAGATACTAAAGAAAGCCTTAGCAAGTTTCAAAATAAAGTGATAGTGACATAACTGGATATTAATTTTTTGCAACAAACCAGCAATATTTGGGACTGATGCATACCACTGTGGTGTTATTTTAATTTGCTATAATTTACTGTTATGCACTACCCCTGACAGCCCCTAATGGCTGCTCTCTTTCTGCAGCTAGAGAGCTGTTTCTTTAGCAGAGGTGGGGTACATCAGATGAACATGAGTTAAAGCATCCAACTTTTATTTTTTAGGCAGAGAGGTTGTTTCTGTGACACATAAACATTGTTAAATTTTTAGGAATTTTATACATTTTTTAAGTATTTATATTAACTTTTTATTCATATAACTTTAATTAACAAATGGTTAAGGAATAACTTTTAATTTTATAACAAATTTAAACACCTTCTATTCAAATTATTACATATTAAATAAACTTAACTATTTTATTACTTTACTTTTTTCAAGGTGAGAGAACTAATCTTTTGCAATAGTTTGAAATAAAAGGCTACTTTTCAAGATTTTACTTTAAGAAAGCAGGTTTGAACATTAGGTTCCTTTAAAAGTGATAAGACTTGTTTTTCTAAGGAAACAATAAGGTTAAAGTATAAGAAGTTAACTTGATAAGAAAGACTTTCTTTTTTTTTATACTGATTACTCAGAGAAAATTTATTTATAAACCTTTATTAAAACAGACCAATGATTTAAGAAACTTTGAGAAAGGACAAAATTTTAACTTTGTAAAAGTATACTATTGATACTAAAGCCTTTAAAACTTTATAGATAAACCCATTAAATTTTACTTAACTCTGACTACAAAAAACTTTGTATCAGTATACTTTTTGAAGTATAAAGCCTTCAAAACTTTATAGATAAACCGATCAGATCTTACTTAACTCTGACCACAAAAATTCCTTTTCTGCACACCTTCTGTACTTTCTGTGTTCATTCAGATTTTATCCCACATTTTGCTCTTTGTTAATAACCAGTCATTTTATCTTAGGACAAAATTATTTTCTTTTTCCTGAAAAATAGCACATTATATATACCTTCTATACATAAATTACTAAAATGATTTTTGAAACTGTTTCCTAGCAAACCTTTTACAATATACAATTAGCCAGCAACACTAAACAAATTTATCAAAATAATGATTCAATTTGATTATAACTATTTTTATTATTTTAAATTATTATCCATATTTATTAATATAAGCACTTATTTAATTTTGGCTATTTGAATAGAGCTCTTTTAATAATTTTTATTTATCAATATAATATTACCATCCAGAGGTATCAAAATATACACTGGCATTGAACAAACACACAAACATAAAATGAGTTACAATATATCAATAGAAACATACAACTTTGATTTTACTGCTTTTGTTAATGTTTTTTTTTTTTTGAAACTCTGTTGTCAAGGTTTCTTATTCTTCCAGTGGTTTAATTTTATCAGGCCCCACCAGCCCACAGCCACATTATCATATAGGCAGTAGGGGGTTTACAGAGAGGCTGGGATGTTTTCCTTACCTTAGTTAAACTTTTGGCCCAATGTTTTGTTAAAAGCATGATCTCATTGATAATGGCTTTATTCAGCAATTCTGCCAGTTGAGTGTAGTTTTCTTGATAGTCTAGTTGCCAAACACTATATTGGGCTGAGGAGATTAACATTTTTAACAAAGATTACCAGTCCCAGGGGCACATAAGGTAGCTGTTGGCTATGGACTCTAAAATACCTCTGATGAAAGAATTATGAAGGCTGTTGTCACTGAAACCTTTTCTCAATTCTTAAAATATAGAATAGGGAATTGAATCATGTCATGGCTGTCCATTTGGGAGAGCCACTGGGAAAGTGTGTCATTCTGAAGTCTCAAGGGCTTCTTTTAAACATTTTTCCATAGCAGGGTGAGGTGTCTGAGTTTCAAAAAAGACTGAGAGTGGAGGAGGAAGAAGCGAGAGTAAAGTTTCTTCTTCCTTAGGGATTGTGGATTTTTAAAGAGGAGCTGGGAAAGAAGGCAGAGGGGGAGGAGGAAGTAGGGCTTTTTCTTTGTCTAAAGCTGAGGGACTTTCAGGTAGGGACTCTTCTGGAGGAGCAGTGGGCCGGGAAGGGGTGTAAAGTGGGCATAAAGCTGTTTTTACTAGGCTCCAGGTGATAAGGGCAGAGCGGGAATTTTCTCTCCCTGTTTATATTTTCTTTTTATATTTTTTCCTACTTGTTCTCATAATTCTAAGTCTAACGTTCCTTTGTCGGGAAACTATGGGCAGAAATTTTGAACTGACTTAAATAAAGTGAATAGTTGAGTTTCTTTTACCATACAGTTAGCTGCCTTTAGTAATTGATGAATGATTTTAACAAAAACCTTTTGCTCTTTCAAGAGTCCTGAACCCATGTTGAAATAGATAATACCCCTGACTGAATTTTTTACAGTAGGCAAATATCCTGAGAGGGCATTACTGTTCCCTTACCTTTGTGAAAATGAATTATCCGGATAAATTTCATCTCTTTGATGTGTCGATTGTGCCACTGGTCCAAATCAAATCACATCAGGGTCACCAGTTGCAGGAATCCATCCTGCAAAGTTTTGTGGGGGTCTCTTCAGCAGAGCCCATGATGGTGCAATGAAATTACTCTGAATACAGATGTTGACGGAGGTCAAGGGGAGAAGCTCTTCTCTAGAGCTGATCCCCAGCACGCTTTTTTATTTTTATTTTTATTTTTTTAAATTTATTTATCCTGCCCTTACAGCTTGTGCTTTCTGTGTGCATTTACTTTGCATTTTTCTGTGTCAGCTTGTCTCCCTTTGTTGTGTCATCTTGCTGCACCGGCTCACCATGCTGCATGGACTGGCTTGCCTTCACCAGGAGGCCCCAGGAACTGAACCCGGGGCCTCCCATATGGTAAACTGGAACCCAACCAGTTGAGCCACAGCTGCTTCCCTCCAGCACGCTTTTTATTCTGGAATTTTTCACAGTCAAGGTGAGGATGAATGTGCAGGGGAGGAGGCAGGTATTGGGGTTATAAATCACATCATAAGAATTACAGGCTGATAATGGGGAAGCAAGATTACAGAAACATTTAGTGATATATGTAGGAGATAGAGTGGGAGATAACGGAGATAAGATAAGTAGGAATTTTCTTGTTTGTGGCAGGAACTGATAGTAGTGAATTCTCTTTATTGGCAGAGAAACAGGCCTCCAAGCTATTTCTTAGATGTAAAGATCAGAGGGTTCCCACAAATTGTATATTTACGCATTTTATGACCGACCATAGAATTGTCATTATGATTTTTTATTTGAGACATTGTGAGTTAACAAAACAATCATCCATACTATAGACGATTCCCATATATTGCCTCGCTACCAACAACTTACATTGTTGTGACACATTTGTTACAAATAATGAAAGAACATTGCCAAAATATTACTACTGTCTATAGTCCATAGCGTATATTTATTATTTTTCCCACAAACCATCCTATTATTAACACTATGTATTAGTATTGGATATTTGCTATAGTTCATGAGAGAACATTCTCATATTTGTACTGGTAAACACAATCCATCATTCACCTTGCTTTTCACTGGGTTATTTGGCCCCTTGCCTTGTGAAATCCATCCAAAGTGTATACTCACTGGCTTTCAGTTTCATCATGGAGTTATACTATCATCAGCACAGTCCATTCCAGAACATTTTTGTTATTCCAAAAGGAAAAATCCCAAACTCATTATACTTTGCCGTTATTGATGCTTAGCATTGATACAGTACCTTGTTTGCCATTGCTGTAAAAATATTATAATATTTCTTTGACTATAGTGTATGCATTACACTAGATGTATTTTTTCCATGTATCTCAATTTTATGGTCTTCTATTTCTTTATCAATCTTCCACATAGAAATTCTATCCATTATTAAATGTGGCTTACTGAAGTCTATGAGTTTGACATAGAACTATGTTTATCTTGGGGTTTAACTAGAACATTATAAATCTCTAACAATCTTACTTATTTTGATACCAACTTAACTTAAATAACATATGTAAAATTGTTTCTGTATGCCTTCATCCCCCCACATTTTCTGTACATGGTACAAATTATATTTACACATATGACTTAACACACAGAATTGTCATTACTATTTAAACATTTGCTTTTTAGAATTTGTAAATATAAAAAGAGAAGTTATATACAAAAATATATTAAATAATACTAGGGATTTTAATTATCAATATGGTTACTTTACCAGAAATCTGTATTCCTTTAGAATGCTTGATCCACTGCATAGTGTCCTTTCTGTTCAGTATGAAGAAGTTCCTGGCATTGATTGTATACCAGGTCCTGTGGTGACAATCTCACTCAGTTTTTGTTTATTTTGGACTGTATTGATCATTATTAAGACAAATTTTTGAGATATAAAATTCTCACTTGAAATTGCTTCCTTTTTTTAATGGAATACATTATCTCACTGCCTTCAGATCTCCATGATGGTTTTTGTTGAGAATGCAGTGCATAATTGTAAAATGACTGCCTTTTCAAAACCTGTTACTCTTTTCTTGGAGCTTAAGGAACTCTTGTCTTTTCAAATTACAGTTTGATTATGCCGTGTCTTGTATTGGTTCTCTAATTTTATCCTGTTTCTTGTTGTTAGGCTAATTGAAATGTGTATTCATGTCTTTCATTGAATTTGAGCAGTTTTATGACATTATTTCTTTGATTATTCCTCCTTTTTCTTTATATCTTTTTTCTTCTAGGACTCCTGTTATGACTACATTGGAATTCTTGAAGTTGTCCCACTGGTCTCTTAGACACTGTTCACTTTTCTCATCCTTTTTTCTTCTTTTCAGTATGAATCATTTCAATTGTCTTGCCTGAGTTCACTGATTCTTTCTTCTGTATACCCAACATTTGGTCTTCTTCTTTGATGATTTCTGAAGTTTTATTTTGTTCTCTTGGATGGGCCATAATTTCTTGTGTCTTTATTAATGTCATAAAACTCTCTTGCACACTTTGTATTTTCATGTTTTAATTATATGATTTACTCATTCAACCATCTCTTTCTTAAGTTTGTGGTCTCCTAGAGATATGTCAGATAAATCATTGAGTGGCAAGAGCTACAAAAACAAATTTTAAAAATGCAAAAAATCCTCCTTTCACTGACTTTAAAAATTGGTTTTGAGTTGGCTGGTGCTATCCTTTCATGGTAATGGGAATGCCTCCTCTATTCCTATGAAATAGACTTTCCCTGCATTCAAGGTTGTCATTTGCAAGCCTTAAAGCCAGGGATCTTCTCCTTCAGATTGCTTTTAACACAATGTTTCTTACACTACTTTCACTATTGGTAAGCTGGTTCTGCCTGTGAAGGAAATTACAAGAAGAACAAGTCAGAGATGAGTTTCATGGCTGCAACTGGATAGACTAGAACAAACATATATACCCCACAGTTTTTACATAGGGGTTACTTTACTCCCTCCAAAACATAATCAGGGAACTACAGTGAGAACACACATTGGCTACATACTGTGTCAGGAAGGAGTTGAGGGATACAACCATGTGGGCTACCAGTTGCAAGATATATTTTCTTGATTCCGTACTCAAGCAGTTACTGCAATTCTTTATCTGTTTTCTGTAGTCTTAAGGAAGATGGCTTACCAGTTTTTGCAATTTTTGCAAAGATTCTGTGGGTGTACACAACCTGTATGTTCTTGGCTCTAAATATAAGAGCTAAGACCATATAAATCCAGCAGAAAATGTAGAGAAGCATCTTCAAGATGTTGTGGTAGGCAGTGCTTTCTTAGACTTAATACCCAAAGCTCAAGCAATGGAAGAGAAAATAGATAAATGGTACCACTACATAATTAAAAACTTCTGTGCTTCAAAGGACTTTGTCAAGAAAGTGAAAATTTAGCCTATGCACTTGAAGCAAATATTGGGAAACCACATTTCTGATAAGAACTTAATATGTAGAATATATAAAGAAATTCAACAACAAAACAATAAAATTACAAAATACCCAATTAAGAAATGGGCTTTGTTTTTTTGAACGAGCAATTTTAAGCACAAAGGCACTTGTGGACCCACACAAACACCCAAAGTCCCCACTGAGTATGGCCAGGTGGACACCAGGAACGGCCGCCCTCATTCACCCTTTCAGATAATCAGAGTTCATCATGACTGGAACATGCCTCTATGGAATATGTAAGTGTTCATCTATCATTGAGTGTTATCTCAGTGGGTGGAGACCCACATGGGAATTACCTATTTTTTAATGTAACATTTATGTAATCTAAATCTTCTTTAAAAATAAGATAAAATTTTAAAAGATGAGCAGAAAACCTGAATAGACACTTTCCAAAGAGAATACAATTGGACATAAAGGACATGAAAATATGCTCAAAATCACTAGTAATTAGAGACAGCAGTAAGATAACATTTCACACATATGAGAATAGCCACTACATTAAAAAAAAACAAAACAGAAAACTACAAGTGTTGGAGAGAATTAGGAGAAATAGGATCATTTACTCAATACTGATGGAAATGTAGAAATGTGAAGCCGCTGTGGAACAGTTTGGCAACTCTTCAGAAAGCTAAGTATAGAATTTTCATATGATCTGGCAATCCTGCTAGTAGGTACATAATCAGAATAACTGAAAGCCATGATGAGAATAGACATTTGCACATCAATATTTATAGCAGTATTATTCATAATTGCACAAAGATGGAAACAACACAATTGTCCATTAATCAATAAATAGATAAACAAAATGTGTTATATACATATGATGGTATATTATTCAGCTGTGAAAAACAATGAATACCTGATACATGCAACAACATGGATGAAGCTGAAATACCTTATGTTCAATGAAATAGGCCAAATACTAAAGGCCAAATATAGTATAGTCTCACTAATATGAACTAATTATAATGAGTAATGTGATGACTTGAAAATCTAGAGTATAGGTTACCAGGAGATATAATGAAGGTAGAGAATGGGGAGTGTAGCAATTTGGTATTATTTATGAATTCCAAAAACAAATGTTGGATTATGTTTATAAACTGGTCTGTTCCTCTGGGTGTATTATATTGTATTATCTTTAGAGATTACACTTTTACTTGACTAAATAATGATTAAGGCTTTGATTGGGCCACATTAGTAGGAGGTTGAATCCCTGCAACCTTGGTGGGTGGACTCACAGAGAAAATGACATGGCAAAGGAGAAAGTTAGAGTTTTGATATTGGAGACCTGGTAAGTAAACACACAGAGAAGCAGATACAAAAGGAAGGAGAGAAGACTCCATTAGACATGGCATATGCCACAGGAAGAGAGAAGACCCATCAGCCTAATAGTCTACTGCTGGCCTAGTGGAGAAAACAGAGCCAGCTGAGCCTAGAGAGAAATGAGCCCTGGGAGAGAGATGAGATTTATCCAGGACTATAGCTGATATTGGAAGAAGCAGGGACCACAGATCTTGAAGAGGAATAGGAATCCTGAACTCTTGCAGGCATCGGCAGCCATCTTACTCCAAAACATGGCAACAGACTTTGGTGAGTAAAGTAAGCTATGCTTTATGTCCTGGTAACTGTAAGTTCCTACCCCAAATAAATACACTTTATTAATGCTATTAGATTTCTGGTATTTTGCATCAGCACCCCTTTGGCTGACTAATACAAAATTTGGTACCAGGAATGGGGTTGTGCTTTTGCAATTACCAAAATGCT
>JAQZBX010086370.1:0-13005 GCA_029593785.1 Cabassous unicinctus | reverse complement strand
CACTGTAGAGTGCAACCATCACCACTATCCATTTCCAAACTTTACAATCAACCTAAAGAGAAATTCTGTATAAATTAAGCATCATGTAAGCATTCTCCAACACCAATCTATCCCTTCTTATCCTATATCCTATCTCTACGAGTTTTATTCTTTTAATTAGTTCACATCAGTGAAATAATACAATATTTCTCCTTTACCATTTGGAAATTTCACTCACATAATATCCCTAAGTTTCCTCCATCTTGCATGTATCAGAACTCCAATTCATTTTTACAGCTGAATAAGATTCCACATTCTATTTATCCGTTCATTGGTTTATGGAAACTTGGGTGGCTTCTACCTTTGGCAACAGTGAAGAAAGCAGAAATGAACATCAGTGCACAAATAAATGTTTGAGTGCCTGCTTTCAAATCTTCTGTGTATATGTCTCTTAATGAGATTGTTGGATCATATGGTAATCCTATATTTACCTTCTTGAGGAGCTGTCAAACTATCTGCCACAGTGATTGCACAATTTTACAACCCCACCAGCAATGAATGACTGTTTCAGCACTTGTCCACAATCTCTCCAACACTTGTAATATTTTTTTTCTAAAAATAGCCATTCTAGTGGATGTGAAATATCTCATTTTGGGTATTTTATTAGAGAAGTTGAACCACAGTATTGTCAGATTAAAAACATAGAATTGCAGTTTTTCTCTTTCGGTATCTTAAATATATCCTACCATTGCTTTCTCTCCTCCATGGTTTCTGATGCAACATCATCACTTAGCTTGATGCATTTCCCTTGTGTGAGATAATCATTTTTCTCTTGCTGCTTTCAGGATTCTGTTGTTACCTTTGGTGTTTGACATTCCAATAGTATGTGTTTTGGGATCTATCTAGTAGGATTATTTTCTGTTTAGATATATTGCCCTTCTTGAATATGTATATTTATGTCATTTATAAGAGTGTGGAATTTCTCAGCCATTATTTCCTCAAATATTCTTTCTGCCCCTTTTCTCTTCTTTTCTATATCTAGGACACCCATGACACTTATGTTTTAGTGTGTTGTGTTGGCACTCAAATCCCGGAGGCCCTGCTCAATTTGACCCATTATTTTTCTGTCTGTTCTGCTGTCCATAAGATTTAAGCTGTCATTTCTTCTAGCTTACTAATTCCTTCTTCTGATCATTCAATTTTGTTGTTGGTGACTCTAGTGTATTTTAATCTCTTCTATTGTTTTTTTCATTCTGAATGTTTCTGTAACGTTTCCTTTTATTTTCAAATTCTTTTTCCTGCTTACACAGTGTTTTCTTAATATGCTTTATCTTTTTAGACTTATTTTCCTTCAATTCCTTGAATGATTGTTTGAATATTTTTTATTTTTTTTCCAAATTCTGTGTCTCCTCTGGAGTTTTAATTTTCTCTGTTTAGCACCTCAAAAGTATCCTACCACTGTATTCTCTTCTCCATGTTTTCTGATGAAAAGTTGGCACTTAGTCTCATTGAAGATTCCTTGTAGGTGAAGAATGGCTATTCCCTTACAACTTTCCCAATACACTTTTTATGTCTGGCATTTGATATTATGAATAGTATGTGTTTCAGAGTAGATCTATTAGGATTTATTCACTTTGGTGTATGTTCTTCTTTTTAGACATGCATATTTATGTCTTTCATCAAAGTTAGGAATATTTTGACTACTATTTCCTCAAATATTACTTCTGTACCTTTTCCCTTCCTTTCTCCATCTGGGACACCTGTGACATGTATGTTTGTGTGCTTTCTAAAGTAACTGAAATCCTTGAGACATTGCTCAATTTTTCTATTCCTTTCTTTATTTGTTCTTTTGTTTGATTTTAATTATTCTGTCTTCTAGTTCCCTGATTCCTTCTTCTACCTGTTCACATATGCTGTTTTATGCCTCTAGTATATTTTAAATCTCCACTATTATGCTTTCATCCCCATCATTTCTTTTATGTTTCTCTTTCTACTTTCAAATTCTTATTTATGCTCACACATTTTCTTCTTAATATCCTTTGGCACTGTATGTATATTTTCCTTCTTCTCCTTGAATTGATTTAGGTGATTTGTTTGAACTTCTTTCACTAGTTGTTCCAAATTACCAGCCTTCTTGAATTTTTTTTTTCAGTTGAATGAGCCATACCTTTCTCTTTTTTACTATGATGTAAGTTTTTGCTGATGTCTAGGCATCTGATTATCATGAAGAGTTAATTCTGAAGGTCAGTTTCTTCCTCTTGTTCAGAGTTTACTTTTGATTGGTTTACTGTTAATGGTTGCTGCAGCTTATTCTAGATATTTAAAATAACTTGCATTTAATTGATCAGGTTTTCTCAGTTCTTCTTCATTTTATTCTTGCCCTGGCTGTGCAGTATAATTATAAGTATTTCAATTGTTGTGTAATTGTTTCACCTAAAGGAAGAGCTTCATTTCCTCTCTCCTTTCTCTGGGAATCATGATCTATTCTGTTTTTGTGTGTGTGTGTTTGGGGGGGGGAGTATTTTCCACCAGTTCCTATGAGTTGCTTAAATTCTCTCCCTTACACAGTGTCCCAAATTTCCTTAAAATATTCATATCTTGGAGCCTCCTGTCTTATGCTAGGTCTATTCACCAGTATTTTGAAGAAATTCTGAGGCTTTTCTGGTTTTTCTTTCTTTCCCATTAGGGTTTCCTGGTGCAGCGAGCTGGAGGGGGTTAATCCATAATAATGTGTCACTCCAGAAAGTCAATTTTGCATTTATGGAATCTACCCAAATGTAACTGGTTTGATTGTTTTCAGCAACTCACTACAATATTCCTGTGGTTTCTTGCTCCTCACCTAGAAGTGTCCTTCTGTATGCAACCATCTTCAGTAGTTCATGTTCAGTCCAGTGTCTCTTTGGATTTGGGTCTCTGCACATGGATATACAAAGGATTCTAACACACTGCTGTGACTTTCTTTATTGTCTTTGGCACTGGTGACAGAGACCCTGCCTGCTGCCCTGGAGAATCCAAGATGCACAGGACTGAGTGAGGACAAGCAGAGAGGACAGGCTAGTTCAAGACAGAAGGTTCCTTCCAGATACTGTCTTTTGTTTTGATTCAGAGTTTGGGGAGTCCTTCTCCACTCTCTACCATCGAACAGAGTTCTATGGAAGTGAAATTTGTTTCCATTCACTCAAATTCTGTGGAAGTTTTTTAAGGGAATGTTTATGTCACCATGTTGATGATGTCACTGGTCAATTGATTTTTAACAAAGCTGCCACATCTGCTCAATTGGAAAACAATAATCTCTTCAAAAAAACGGTGCTTGGAGATCATGATATCCATATGCAAAACAGTGAAAGGCGATGTCTGTCTCACACCACTTACAAAATTAACTCAAATTGGATCAAAGACTTAGATATAATAACCACAGCTATAAATCTCCTCATAGAAAATGAAGGGAAGCATTTTCAAGATCTCCTGTTAGGG
This sequence comes from Cabassous unicinctus, assembly GCA_029593785.1. Classification (NCBI taxonomy): domain Eukaryota; kingdom Metazoa; phylum Chordata; class Mammalia; order Cingulata; family Chlamyphoridae; genus Cabassous; species Cabassous unicinctus. The sequence goes on along the minus strand of JAQZBX010086370.1, from coordinate 9,552 downwards.
AATGCTTTCTTAAACTTTACATCCAAAGCACAAGAAATAAAAGAAAAAATAGATAAATGGAACCTCTTCAAAATTAAAAACTTGTGCAATAAAATATTGTCACAAAATTCAAAAGTCAACCTCAATTAAAAAAAATATTTGAAAACCACATAAACTATAATTGTTTACATATATATGTATATATACACATATATATATCTTATAACTTAACAGTAAAAAGAAAACCAAGTCCATTAAAATGTGGATAAATACTTGAATAGGCATTCTCCAAAGAAAATATAAAATGGCTAAATGCACATGAAAAGATGTTCAACATTACTACTATTAAGAAATTCAAATCAAACCCTCAATGAAATATCATTTCACACCCAATAAAACAACTGCTATTAAAAAATAAAGAGGGAACTTTCAAATATTGGAAAAGATTTGAAGAAATAGTAATACTCATTTCTGTTGGGAATATGAAATGATACAGTTTCTGTGGAAAAGAGTCTGGCTGTTCCTCAGGAAGCTAATTATAGAGTAACCATATGACCCAGGAATCTTGCTACTAGGTATATATCCAGAAGAATTGAGAGCAGAGACTTCAATGGTTATTTGGACCCCAAATTTCATTGAGGCATTATTCACCATTACCAAAAGATGGAAAAAACCAATTGTCAATAACCCAATGAATGGATAAAAAATGTCATAGTATTCATACAATAGAATATTATTCAGCCATAAAAAGGAATGAAGTCCTGATTCATGTCACAACATGGATGAACCTCAAATATATTTTGCCGAGTGAAATAAGCCAGACACAAAAGCATAAATATTTTATGATCTCATTGATATGAACTAATTATAATAATCAATTTCATAGCATTAGAATCTAGAATATTGTTTACCAGGAGATAGATTCGTGTTAGGCAATGAGGAGTTGGTGCTTGATTTGTACAGAATTTCTGTTTAGGTTCATTGTAAAGGTTTGGAAATGTATGGCAGTTATGGTAGCAATTTACTGTGAGTGTATCTAACAGCATTTAATTATAGAGTTTAACAAGATTAAAAGGACAAATTTTAGCTCATATATGTTACTAGAATAAAAATTATAAGATAAAACAAAGGACTGTATAACTGTGAGTTATTATAGATAATATAATATTGTTAATAGTATAAGGATGTTCTAACATGAATTATAGCAAATGTATGACACTAATACCATTTATTTAGAGAGGGTGGTATATGAGAATAAATACACCTAATGTAAACAATGGATGTATTAGTCAGCCAAAGGGTTGCTAATGTGAAACACCAAAAATGGGTTAGTCTTTACAAGGGGTATTTATTTGGGGTAGAAGTCCACAGATACCAGGCCATAAAGCATTAGGTTTCTTCTCACCAAAGTTCATTGCCGTGTGATGGAGCAGGACAGCTGCCGATGTTTGCCAGGGTTCAGGCTTCTTGTGTTTTCTCTTCCCGGGGCTGCATTTCTCTCCGGACTTAGCTCTTCTGGTTCCTCCACAAAGTAAGCTGTAGACTATCAGGCGAACGGCTCACTTCTCTTCTCCTGGGGCCTTTTCTCCAATATCAAAACTGCTTCTCAAAAACTTCTTCAACTCTCTTCTTGCCATGCCTTTTATATTTGATTCCCCACTCACCAAGGGGTGGGGCTCAATGGCCTACTTATGTGGCCCAGTCAATGCCCTAATCATAAGTTAATGATGCCCAGATTAACAGATCAGTTTACAAGCATGATCCAATTATATTTTTGGAATTCATAATTACATCAAACTGCCCAACTGCAACAATGGAGAATAGCAAATAGTACTATTTTATAAGCTTTGATCAATGATAAAGGTAATTATTGTTAAAAATAGTACAATTACAAAAAAGTGCCATCATCAATTGTAAAAATTGTTCCACACCAATGTAAGGTGCTTGATGTGGACTGGTATATGGAAATTATGTATTTTATACATGATTCTTCTGTAAAGCAACATCTCTTCTAATTAAAAAAAAATTAAAAATTTATTGAAAGAGAGGCATAAAATACACGATAACACATATATAGTACATGCCAAGGGGGTATAGGAAGAAGATTGTACTTATTGTGCCATAATGAATTTTACTGACCACTACTTGAAGAACCTAAAAAGAAATACAGATGGAAAACTTGAGAATTTTTTTGAAGATTACCAACCTGGCATCACAAACTACAGGAAGGTGTTTTAGAAGCAAAGAGAAAAGTGTTAAATAACCAATACCTGATGAGGTGTAGGGTGTAAATGGAGATGATAAGTGAAATAATTTTAAAGAATCGTCAATGTATGCCACTAGAGTTAACTCTTTCATATCTTCCTTTCTGTGATGTCTTATCACTTCAAGATCTTCATTATCTGCTTATGAGCAATTAAGGGCTCAATGTATTAATCATTTTTGAAAAACTGTGCAACTTAATAATTTTCAACCACAGCTGCACATGGGAAACACCTGGGATGCTTTAAGAAACCCTCCTGCTCAGCCCACAATCAGTCTGAATAAATCCAAATATATGGTTTTGGGGTTAGTTCATCAGGATTTTTAAAGTGCAATATATGATTCCTAAATGAACTCAATTTTTACAGTCAGTGATATGCATCCTCACATCTGATCTGCAAAAATAGATATCAATGATATAAATGTAGTATGGTCAATAAGTATGAACTTTGGAAAGCATTAAGAAATGTATATATTTTTTCAAAAAATAGTTGCACATTTGGCCAAAACTGTAGTTAGAGATGACAAATCCAGAAGTGTCCATAAGTGTTATCAGACAAAAACATTCAGTGATTATGACTTACTTTGGATGCCAGAATGCTCCCCCACATCCAAAAAGATGTGCCTATAGGGCAATATTCAGATAGCAGGAAAGAAAACCATGAGTACTAGAAAAATTTTATGCCCAAGAGTCATTTCCAGATGTCTGGTTTTGCTGCATTTTTAATTCACTTTCAAAATACTTGGCATAGTAATTGAAATTAGTGGTTCTACTTGCCTCTGACCAAATTTATTTGCAAAATCCTACTACTTTATTTAAAGACTTTGATAAAATGTTTTCCTTCAGTAAACCTTTCCTAAACTTCCTCACCATCATCCTGCATTTACATGTCCTAAATCCCTTAATGAGACCGTGAAAATCTTTAAACAAAAACTACAGCCTGAGACTATTTGAAACTTCTAAAGAGATTTAAAAAGTGCCTTGTATGCTGAGAAGGAACTTAATAAGGGAAAATAACAACACCCTAAAAATTCATGCCGTGGATACACACAGACTTATTTTTTAATATTGCATTTAGTTTTATAGGGCATACCTGAAATGGATGAAAACACAGAAAGCAAAGTACCCAGGCTGTGGAAACCACATTGTTTGTGCTTTGTTCTTGTGAAGTAAGGAAGGGTAATCAATATTTAATGGAGTTTTTTTATTAGAGTAGTTGTGGGTTTATAAAATAGTCATGCATAAAATGCAGGATGCCTATATACCACATCACCAACACCACCTTGCATTGGTTTGGAACATTTCTTACAGTTGATAATAAGCATTTTTATAATTGTACTGTAATTAAAGTCCATGGATTAACCTAGGGTTCACTGTTTGCATATATGGTAACAGAATAACAGTTTTTTAATCCATATAACTATAGTGAACCCAAAGTTAGAGATTTTTTTATTAATTTGCTGCACTCTGACAAGCACTGTATATGCTCTGGGAATCAAAAAATGAATGAGATGAGTTGTTTCCCTTCAAGCACTCTGCCAGGAGTGACCAGGAGTTAAATGGCAGGTTGGATTGACAAGGTGACTTGTGTCTAGAGCCTCACACCCGAGATTCAACCTGGTTTTACCAATTCCTTTCCAGGACCTGGTAAAAATTAGATTAGAAGATTCTCTTCTTTCCTCATCTGTTAAATTATGATAATGCACATTTCTTGTACTTGGGGATGCTTATGCATATGAAATGAAACAAGCTGCATAGATCGGTTAACTCAAAGCCTAGAATTAAGATGGCTTCAATATGGTTCATGAGATCATGGTTACAGTCATCCCCTTCTTCTTCCTCACCACTTTCATGATCATTTAGGAGTGCATATGGGCCAGTTTAGAGGGATCCATTTCTTGCTATGGGAGTGACACTGCCTATGGAAGCTAGGGCCAGTGGTAGATGAAAGCAAAATTCTGGATGAGACTTCTGAAATCCTCACTAGAACTAAGAACATAATTCCATAGACCTCAGAGCATAGACGTTGCATTAAGGGCTCTTCAATATGGGTAACTCAATGGTCATAACTGTACTCACAATGAGGAACTCTTCTCAAAAGTCCCCTCTAAATCATATATCTCCCCTGACACTCATTATGCTGCATCTTGTTCCTGCTGGGATATAACTGAAGAGTGTAGTTGTGATGTCAATACTTGCCAAGGTGAGAGAAAAGGCTGAGGCTCTGATGTTAGGACTGGCAGGAAGACAGACTCGAGCATGGGCCTCTTGAGAAAGATGACGAGTCTGGGAGAAGAGAACACCCATGGAACACATTTTCCATGACCAACAATCTCTAGTGTTGTAGAACACAGATTAATTGATTATTTATTATAATTGAATGGCTTAAGAGCTCAATTCCCAAAGCTCTTCATTAGCCAAATTGCTCTGTGTCATCCATCTCTAAAGGTTTGTTACTGTAAATGGAACAGGAGGAGGAGATTTCAAAGACTTTGATACATCTGGACGTTTCTTTTTCTCAGGAAGAAGCTGGCCTGAACTCCTCAGATTTGACTTTCAAGCAGAAGGGATATTATTATAAAATTCAAACTCTGAAAGATTCAATCTATATTTTGATATCTGAAAATGCAGTAAATTTTATAAGTAATTTAGGAAAGAATAAAGAACTTACACTTTCTAATTTATGATTTGTATCTATAAGGACAACAACATATTTTCCTTTCTATATACTTGTGGTTTGGGGTTTTATGCTTTGTGATAGATAATTTTCCTAATTTGAATTACAGATCAAGCTATTGTTCCTAACAATTTAAAAAAAAAATGCAATTTTCCATATTTACTGGATAACAATATTTTTCTTAAATATTGCAGGGCTCTCACAAGTTTGTAAACAAGCTATCAGTCTCCATTACAATCATATCAATATTTTAGCAGTGAAGGTTATGCTTCCAATCTCCCTAACATGGAGGTTTTCAGAATTCAGTTTCTTGTGGATTGTTGGACAGAGAATTCCTTCATTTATTTGCAACCTTGGTCTTTCTGTGGGGGAACTGGCACATGGCAGCTGGTACTATTGTCTGCGCTATCATCAGATTCTGAGTTTCTGAAAAAGTTCAGTGTAGAGAAAAGCATATGAAAACCAAAGACAAGGGGATATATGGGAAGATGGCATCAAACTAGGAAGGCAGGTCTCAATTGTCTCACAAAAATCAGGGAGAAGGATCCAAAAGCTTTGCGGTCATCAGACTAGAACAGTACTACACAACTCCCAGGTGGGTGAGGGACAGAGTGACATAGAATCTGAAACAACAAACATGGGTTACCAAATGCCTACAGTAGCAAGATAAGGCACCTGTCCACAACCCCCAAGATATTAAGCTGGGGTAAAATCCTTGGCTCAGCACAGCTGTTTGAGCATGGAGCAGACATCTTCATCCCTGTTAGCTGTTGGAAGGGAAAAAGAAGGGGAATTTGGGGGTTTTTCTTCAGTGAATTTAGCCAGCAGACCCCTCTTTGAATCTCCAGTCTGGCCAGACAAAACACAGGAAAATAGAGCTTTTCTCATGGAAATCTGTGCCAACATGGGCCATCTGCTGGCCAGTCTGGAAATTGCATTTAAAAAACCTGCTTTTGGTTATCTCTGTATCCTGTTACCTGGAAGAAAATCTTCACCCCACCAGTGAGTCCCTGGCCCAATTTTGATAACTTAAGCTGAACAGTTTTAAAGCCTTAGAATAAGTTGAACCAAATATGAAAGAAGAACTGTGAAAAAATTACAAAATCAAGAGAAAGAAATTGGCCATATGAGGAAATTCACCAACATATACAGATGCCTAGACATCAGCCTGAAATTACAAGCAATACTAGGAAACAGGAAGAGATAGGCCAGACAAAGGAACAAACCAAATATATTGAAGAGACACAAGATTTAAGGCAATTAATCAATGATAATCTCAGGGAATAGAATGACCACGTGAAATGCAAAAACATAGGCATTATCGATGTCTGAGAAGGAGAAAAAAATGGAAAAGGGGCAGAAAGAATATTGGAGAAAATAGTTACTGAAAACTTCCCTGCCCTTATGAAGGACATAAATATTAATATTCAAGAAGGACAGTATTCCCCAAACAGAATACACATGAATAGACCCACCCAGAGATATCTACTGTTCAGAAAGACATATATCAGAGATAAAGACAGGATTCTGAAAGCAACAAGAGAAAAGTAAAGCATCACATACAAGGGAAACTCAATAAGATTAAGTGCCAACCTTTCATCAGAAACATGGAGGATAGAAGAAAGTGGTATGATGCATTTAAGTCACTGAAAGAGAAAAACTGCCAGCACAAAATTCTGTGTCAAGCAAAACTGTCCTTCTCATATGAGGGTGAGTTCAAAGTCTTCATAGACAAGCAAAAACTGAGAGAATATGTTACCAAAAGACCAAAAGTACTAGAGATACTAAAGAGAATATTGCAGCCTGAAAGGAAAAAAAAACAAGGGAGGGAAGATTGGATAAAAGTGTAGAAACGAAGATTATAGGATGGGTAAATTAAAAGGTAAAAAGACAGGTAATATGAAAAGTGAAAGCTGAAGGAAAAAAGGGATGAAGAAAATATACCATTACAGTAATAACTTTGAAAGTTTATGACTTGAACTTCCCAATTAAAAGACATAGACTGAATGAATGGATAAAAATATAAGTCATTTATATGCTGTCTACAATAGACTCAACTCAGATTTAAGGACTCAATCATGTAAAAATGAAAGTTTGGAAAAAGATATTCCATGCAAATAGTAACCAAAAATGAGCTGGAGCAGAAATATTAATATTAAACAAAATAGGTTTCAAATGCAAAATTGTAATAAGGATGAAGAAGGTCATTATACATTAATAAAGGGGCAATTCCTTAGGAAGAAATAACTATCCTAAATATTAATGCACCTAACCTGAGTGCCCCGAGATTCATGAGGCACACACTGATAAAGCTGAGGGGGGAAACAGATGCATCTATAATAATGGTTGGAGACTTCAGTACACCACTCTCATTATTGGATAGAACATTTGGACAGAGGATAAAGACACACAGCGATTGAATAATATCATAAACGAACTAGACCTAACAGACATCACAGAGCATTGCACCCCAAAACAGCATGGTATACTTTCTTTTCAAGCTCTCATGGATCCTTTTACAAGATAGACAATATGTTAGGTCACAAGACATGTCTCAATAAATTTGAAAAGTTTTAAATTATGCAAAATGCTTTGACCATAATGGAATGAAGCTGGAAATCAATAATGGATGGAAAAAGGGAAAATTCATCAATATATGGAGAATAAACAACAAACTTTAATCAGTGGGTCAAAGAAGAATTTGCAAGACAATTCACCAAATATCTTGAGATGAATGAAAATGAGAACACAACATGTCAAAAGTTCTGGGACACATCAAAGCCAATGATGAGAGGGAAATTTATTAGCCCTCAATGCTTACATTAAAACAGAAGAAAGAAATAACTTTTTTTTTTTTTTACATTTTTCCTTTCAGCACCATATGTATTAGTCAATGTTCTCTAGGGAAACAGAATCAACAAGAGATATCTGTCTATAGTATGGGATTTTATAAGAGACTTTCATGTGATGGTGGGGATGCACAAATCCAGGTTCTGCAGGCAGGCTGCAAACCAGGGGCTCCAATGAAAATCCAATGAAGGTCCTTGATGGGGTTCTGGGAGATACTGGTTGCCCAGAGATGAGCTGGGAAATTCTCTCTGAATACTGAAATCACTTTCCTTTATAAGGCATTCAACTGATTGGATAAAGCATCACTCATTGCTGATGGCAATCTTCCTGGCTGATATAGATGTAATCAGCTATCTATGCAGTAAACCCACTGGTAACTGAAGCCCATAAATGTCCTTGAATTACAGCTAGCCCAGTGCTTGCTTGACCAAACAACTGGGCACAATTACTTTGCAGAGTTGACACATTAGTGTAATCATCAGACCATAACATGTTATCTTTTATGTACAACGACAATTTCTTCTGTATTATCCCACGGTGTCTATCTTCTTGCTTTTTAAAAAGAAAGTTTGGGTTACAGAAAAGTCACAAAGAAAATATAACAGGTTCGCTTCTCACATTCTCTATTGATAACATTTTACATGAGTATGCCATACCTGCCACAACTGATGAACAAATATTGAAACATTGCACCAACTGTTGTCAACAGTTTATATTATGAATTACATTTTGGACCATACACTTTTATAGGTTTACAAAAAATTTATAAAGGGTTGTATCAATCATTTCAAGATCATGGAGAACAATTCTAAGCCCTAAAAATTGCTGCACTCAATCTATTTTATTTTCTCTCCTCTTCCCCTCAGGAACTATGGTAAATCACTAAATCTCAATTTTTGAAGAATAAGGTTCATAGTTACATGCAATAATATTTAGGGTTTGATATACTTGTCTGTTTTCTCTTATTAGTCACTGCCTATGTTCTCAAGAGATACTTGCTGCTTTAATTGAGAGCACAGAAGGACCTGAAAGATGGGAGTTTAATAATTTCCTGTTTATTTTGTGGGTCTCCACCCACCAACATGACAAACGATGACAAGATGAACATTTGCCTATTCCATAAAAACCTGCCTCTGGTGCACCCTATTCTGCATTTCCCCCCTCCCTCACTGCTCTGTACCAGTAACCCTTCCCTGCCATATTTGCCAGAAGAACATTTATACCACTGTAGTTGTTTTTCTTTTTTACTTTATTTTTTTAAAAGAAACTTAGATTACATAAATGTTACACAAAAAATATAGAGGATTCCCATATGCCTTACTCCCTAGTTCTCCCACATTTTCCCACCTCAGCAACATCCTTCATTAGTGTGGTTCATTTGTCACAATTGATGAACACATCTTGGAGCATTGCCACTAAGCGATGAGTATAGTTTATATTGTAGTTTGCACTCTCTCCTCCACACTTTTGCAAGTTATTACATGATACACAATGGTCTGTATCGGTAATTGAAATGTCATTCAGGATAATTCCCAAGTCCTAAAAATGCTCCCAAATTACACCTATTTTTCCATCTCCTTCCCCTTAGAACCTCCAGTGACTACTGCCTCCACATCCATGATAAAGTTCTTCCATTGCTAGGATCACATGTTTACAGTAGAACAACTGTAAATTTCCTCTAGTCCAGTGTCCATTCCCCAATCTGGAGGATCCTGTGATGGTGTTGCCCCCTCCACATCTAATAGAGAGAGGGCTTAGGTCCCATGTGGCAGGTGGATGGGAC
>JAQZBX010086369.1:0-13031 GCA_029593785.1 Cabassous unicinctus | reverse complement strand
AAGAAGTTTTTAAAAGGCATCATTTTCAATAGTTTCAAAAATATAAAATACATGGTAATAAATCTAGCAAAATGTTATTGTGATTAACTAAAGAAAATGCTAAAGAAATAGAAGGATACACCATTGGAAGACTCAATGCTGAAATGATGTCACTTCTTCCCAAATTGACTTATAAATTCAATACAATCTCAGTCAAAATGTCAACAGGAATTTTAGGAAGTTTGAGAAGATGATACGAAAATTTACATGAAAATGCAAATGGCTAAGAATAGCCAAAAAAATATTAAAGAAGAAACTACAGTGAGAGGACTTGCTTTACTGATAGCAAGAGCTATTATGATAACTAAGACTTAAATAGCCACTTCACAAATGAGAATATTCAAATGACCAATAACATATTAAAATATGCCCAAACTCATTAATAATCATGGAAATGCAAATTAAAGTCTGAATAATATACCACTACACATTTAGTTATAGCTTAAATCAAAATAATTGATAATATCACGTGTTGATAAAGATGTAGAGCAAGGAAAACTCTCACCGCTGGTGGGAGTGAAAATTGGTGTAATCACTTTGGAAACTATCTGGCATTCCCTATTAAAAGTTGAGTATACACATACTTATGACCTAGAAATTCCACTTCTAGATATAAATTTGACAGAAATTAATCTAGAGAGGCACGAGAATATTTATAGCAACATATTTGTAATATCCAAAAATTGAAATAGCCAAAATGTTCATCAACAATGGAATAGATAAATTGTGGTGTACACATACAGTGGAATACTATACAACAAGGGAAGCAGGTGTGGCTCAAGTGATTGAGCTCCTGCCTACCACATGGGAGGTCCTGGGTTCGGTTCCCCGTGCCTCCTGGAGAAGATGAGCAAGACAGTGAGCTGGTGTGACAGGCAGGTGCAACAAGATGACACAACAAAGAGACACAAAGAGGAAAGACAATGAAAGGCACACAAACCAGGGATCTGAGGTGCCTCAAGCAATTGAGCACCTCTCTCCACATGGGATGTCCCAGTTTCAGTTCCTGGTGCCTCCTAAAAGAGAAGAGAAGCAGACACAGAGAGCACACTACAAATGGACACAGAGAGCAGACAGCGAGTGCAAACATGAGGAGGGAGGGGGGGATAAATAAAGAAAAATAAATCTTAAAAAATTAAAAGAAACAACCACATGAAGCAAGATGGGTGAATCTCACAAGCATAATTACAAACAAGAAGAGCCAGACGTTAAGACTATCTATTGCATGGTTCCATTCATATAAAATTCCATAGCTAAACTATGGTGTTGAAGCCAAGATAGAAATTAACTTTGGAGATTGGAAGAGATTATGAGTGGGACTTCTGTGGTGTTAGCAATATTCACTTTCTTGACATGGGTGGTAGTTACATGGGAATTTATTTTGTGATAATCCAATAAGTTATACATTTACAGCATGTACATTTCTCTGTATTTATACTGTATTTTAATTTTTAAAGTTTAAAAATAACAAAAATAAAGTCGCTTGGTTGTGAAAGAGTGTAGAGAGCTAGGAGTGGCTGGAGAGACTTGAATATGTTTAATTGTTGCCAGAGGCAGCTCTCTTAGTGCAGTGGACAGAATGTCGGTCTCAAGGATGCTACTGGAAAGCAAACTATGGAGGCACAGTTTGAAGATATAGGAGAGAAAGAATGATGAATGAAGTAAGGTGATCTCTTCAGAGACACACTGTTCTCATACTCTCCCTCCTATTTCCTATATAAAAAACTACTACCTGCAGTAGATAAAATGATGGACTCATACCTTAACATGTAAATCCTATAAGCCTAGGTAGGGTTGAATGTGCCATTAGAAATCATATGTTCCAGTTATTCATCCAGGTGCATTAAAAGACTGACAACAGCTTAACTGCTAGCACTCCCAGGTCCTTTCATTGGCCTATGGCCTAATCCCCTACTATGGAAAGGTGTCAGACTGCTACACTGGCAAGGTAATTTCAGTTCCATGAAATACTACTTCTGGGTCTGGGCTATGCCTGAATTGTTTCACTTTGAAGGAGATAAGATGCCTGAAGCTTTGGGCCATATAAAAATGAAGGATCCTAAATCCTCAAATATTGCTCTAATTTGCTACTGCACAGCAATAAACTATTTCAAACTTGGTGTCATTAAACAACAAAGATGGCATAATGCTCGCAGATCAGGAATTTGGAAAGGGCACAGCCTTGAACACTTGTCTTTGCTCCGTGATGTTAGGGACTTCAGCGGGAAATCTCAAAGACTGGGGGAGGAAGGGAACTCAATGGGATGGGGTGAACAATTGTCTCAGTTTGCCCAGGACTGAGGCAGATCAGGATTGTTCCAGGTGAACCAGGACAAGTTATTCACCCTAGACTGGAGACAGAAATCACCTAAAGGCTCACTTATATTATGTCTGGTGGTTGACCCTGACTGTTGACTGGGACCTTAGCTGGAGTTATCAACTAGAAAACCATTATGTGGACTCTCCATGTGACTGCTCAGGCATCCTCACAGCACGGTGGCTGATTCCAAGAACAAGAGCCCCAAAAGAACAAGGCAGAGTTGTGCTACCTTTTATGGACTAGCTTCAGAAATCATATAGAGTCAAGGGGCAGACTTATAAATGCCACTGCTCCATGATAAAAGTGTCAAAGACACATTATAAGAAAAGCATGTAAGATGGGAGATATTGTTGTGGCCATCTTTGGAAAATCCTATCTTCCACGGTTGTATGCAGAGCCCACTGAGTTACCCCAAGGATTTGAGCATACACAGATGGTTGGGTGGAAGAGAGCAAAATGAAAGCATTCTCTCAGATCCTTCTCATTTTTCTCCCCCATCTAATCAGTCAATTTCTACCCTGTGTGTTCTAGGTTTTCAAATATGTGTGGGAATTCCACAAAATGATGTCAAAGAGCAGGAGCACTGTGGCTGGCAAGGTCGCTTTTTCACAGTACAGCTTTATACATTATATGAGCATAGAGTGTGGGCTGCCGCCTGATGTGGTAAGAAAACATCAGCTTAGTAGACAGAAGTTGTGTCTCCTGCTGACACCTCCATTGACTAATCTTGTGACATTGGTCAAGTCACTCTTGAGTCTCAAGTGCCTCAGCTTTGAAATGAGATAGCAATACTTGCCCTATTCATTTCACAGCTGTAGGATTCAAATAAGTATGAGAAACTGCTGTGGAAACAAAAGGCATCACTATGTTATACGAAGGTGTCAAGTTTGGCATCTGCTGTCTTTAAGAAGGCTAAGAATAGAAGCAAAGGCAAGAACAGCCTTGCGTGGGAATGCAATATAATGACCTTTGAGGCCCTGTAAAATCTGTAATTAAGACTGCACCAAACTAATTACTGATGTTTGACTTAATGAATTAAAACATTTTGGCAAAACGAAGATCAACTAACAATTAGATGAGAAAACTGTGTGTAACATTAAAACAGTGAATCATAGATCAACTGAGGTCTGAGTATACTCATTCTTTTTGGACGATAATAAAAAAGAAAAATTAGTTCCTATGATTTTATAAGATACAGAGATTAACAAACTTTTTAATTTATTCTCAATTTATTTAACTGAATATCCAATCTGATGAACTTCATGATGGAGAAAATGGAGCATGTGGTAGAAAAGGCTATACTGGGAAATAATTCAGAATTGAAAAAAAAATTATCACAACCACCTGTGGAAAGTGGTTGTAAAGAACTGAACAAAAAAATGAATAACATTTGAAAAGAAATTAAATCTCCTAAATTAATGAGTCTAGTAAATGAGTCATAGACTGAAGGGGTGATAATAACCACCTTGATGGATAATGAATTTGATTTCATTTCTGTTCCTAAGACAGCAAGTTTATGAACAGCTCACAGTGGCATGAAAAATAACTTGAGATACACATTAAATAAATCAATGTTTGTTTTATGATTGCTGAGCTGAGGAAATTGTTTGCCCAAAATCTGGGTCTCAGTTTCCAGGCCAGGCTTTGAAGCCTCCGTGTCTGAATCTGAGTTATCTTAACCATCCCAAAGATTCAATCATCATCTTCACATTGGTGCTTCCTCTCTATCATCAACCCCATCTACTCTCTACACTTTAGACTTATGTTACCAATGACCTACTGATTTCAGGGTGACCAGCTGTCTCATTTTGCCTGGGACAGATGGGATTCTTTGGATGTGGAACTTTGAGTGCTAAAACCAGGAAAGACCCAAGCAAACCGGGACAAATTGGTCACCCTACTACTGAATAACTCTCCTGGACATTCCTAAGGCACCTTATACTCAACATGATGTCCAAAATTAATTCAACATGTTTCCCTTCAATATAATTCCTCTCTGTATTCTAGCAATGGAAAGCACTGCCATCCATGTTGATCACCATAATAAAAATCTTGGAGTAATCCAGATGCTTCTTTCTCACTCATGTCCCACATCAAATCAACTAAGTCTTTGAAAACTGTATCTCTTTAATTGGTTTAAGTTCTTCATTGTCTCTTGCATGGACTATTGCAAAGTCCTCTTGTGGAATGAGATTACATTTGAAATATTAACTCCCAGCATATGTCTCATTGCTTGTATTGTTTGTGCTATGTATTTGTGTTTATTTATCAATAAAAATTATTAATGTGTGTTAGCTGCAATGAAAGGCTAAGGAGGCATTCCAGAGTAAAGGTGACCAAAGGGACATGATTGAATCCTGGATTGGGGGAAATTTACTACAAAAAATGACATTATCATATGGGAATCCCCTATATTTTAAATGTAACATTTATGTAATCTAAAGCTTTTTTAAAAATATGAATAAATAAAAAGAATGACACTGTGACAATAACTAAAAATTGAAAATGGACTGACTGTGTAATAGGTAATATTATTATATCAATAATAAATGTGTTGAGTTAGATCATTGCTCTGTGTTTATGTATCTGAAAGTATCATGTAAATAAAGATTTACATGATAAAGTACTTAGGGGTGATGGGCCATGATCTTGGCAATTTGTTCTAAAAATTTTAGCAAAAATTTAAAAAACAAAAACTATGATTAAGGGAGACTTCTGGAAAGATGGCATTGGAGTAGGCAGGCAGAGCTCAGTGCTCTCACAAAAACAATGGAGAAAGGGCCAAAAGCTGTCCATGGGACCTGCTTTGGGCGCCAGCAGACCAGGACAGTGCTGAGCAAACCTGAGGAGGGTGAGGGACAGAGAGACAAAGAACCCAAAACAACAACTGTGAGTTACTAAACTCCCAAGGCAGCTGGGAAAGGCACCCATGCCCCACTTTAAGGCAAGCAGCCTGGATAAAACCTTTGGCCCACTGCAGGCAGCTGAGAGGGGAACAGACATCTTCCTCCCTAGGAAAAGGGAGGGTGCAGCAGAGGGAGGAGAGTGGTTTCTCTCCAGTGAATTTAGCCAGCAGAGCCCGCTTTGAATCTTGGCTCTGGCCAGACCAGAATCACGGGCTAGTGGAGGTTGAAAGAAACACCACCATGGAAAGGTTTGCCTTTTGTATAAGGTACACCTCATACAAAAATTAACTCAGAATGGATCAAGGATCTAAATATAAAAGCTAAAACCATAAACTCCTAGAAGAAAATACAGGGAAATATCTTCAACATCTTGTTGTAGGTAGTGGTTTCTTAAACCTTATACCCAAAGCACAAGCAATGAAAGAAAAAAATAGATAAATAGGACCCCCTTAAAATTAAACACTTGTGTGTTTCAAATGGCTTTGTTAAGAAGGTGAAACCCTACTCAATGCGAGAAAAATTTTGGAAGCCACATGTCCAATAAGGTTTTGATTTCCATGTTACATAAAGTGATCACTCAACTCAATGATAAAAAGACAAGCAACCCAATTAAAAACTGAGCAAAACACTTAAATAGACATCTCTCCAAAGAGGAAATACAAATGGCCAAAAAGCACATGAAAAAAGGCTCAACATCACTAGTTATTAGGGAAATGCAGATAAAAACTACAATGAGATACCATTTCACACCTTATAGAATAGCCATTATTTAAAAAACAGAAAACTACAAGTGCTGGAAAGGATGTGGAGAAACAGGAACACTCCTTCACTGTTAGTTGGAATGTAGAATGGTGCAGCCTCTGTGGAAAACAGTTTGGCAGTTCCTCAAGAAGCTGAATATGGAACTATGTATGATCCAGCAATCCTGTTACTTGGAATATACTCAGAAGAACTGAAACCAAGGATGTTCCGATGTTCACAGCAGCATTATTCACAATTTCTAAAATATGGAGGGAGCAGATGTAGCTCAATTGGTTGAGCACCTGCTTCCCATGTACGAGGTCCCAGGTTTGATCCCCAGTACCTCCTAAAAACAAACAAACAAATGAAAAAACCAACTCTCAATGGAGAGCAGATGTAGTATAGTGGTTGAGCACCTGCTTCCCATGTACAAGGACCTGGGTTCAATCCCCGGTACCTCCTAAATATATATATATGGAACCAGCCCAAGTGTCCATCAACCAATGAATGGATAAACAAAATGTGATAGATACACACAATGAAATACTATTCAGGTGTAAGAAGAAATGAAATCGGGATGCACATGACAACATGGATGAACCTAGAGGATGTTATGTTGAATTAAATAAACTAGATACAAAAGGACAGATATTGTATGGTCTCGCTAATATGAGCTAAATACAATGAGTAAACTCACAGAGGTAAACTCTAGAGTATAGGTTAGTAAGAAATACAAGGTGGGTTGAGAATGGGAGATGATGCTTAATGTATGCAGCATTATTAATAAAGTTAATTGTAAAAGTGTGGAAATGAAGAGTTGAGAGTTATACATTATAATGAGTATAACTAACACTGCTGATTTATAAACGTGATTGGGGCTGACAGGGATAACGTGTGGAAATAAACTTTAGTTGAAAGGAACTAGAGAATAATCTAGGGACTGTATAACAATAGTGATTTTGGTGGTGGATGAAGATTGTGGTTAATAGTATAAGAATGCTCTTTGTTTACAAAGTTCTAAGAATATGGTGATACACGGGACAATTACAACTAATGTAACTTATGGACAATAGTTAACAGTAACATTGTAATATTTTGCAGCAATGGCAAGAAGATATTTTTTCAATACTAAGGAACAACAAAGGGGGGGTTTAAGGGGGTATGGGGTTTTTCCTTTTGGAGTAATGAACATGTTCTAAAACTGACTGAGATGATGATAGCACAACTCTGTGATGAAAATGAAACCAATAAGTATACACTTGAATGCATTGTAAAGCATGGGACTGTATAACACAGGGAATCCAGTGGTGGGTGATGGACTGCAGTTAACAGAACAAATATGAGAATGTTTTCTCCTGAATGATAACAAATATATAATAGTAATATAGGGTGTTAATAATTGGGTGGGTTGGAGGAAAATACACCAAATATAAGTGTAGGATATGGGCTATAGCCAGTAGTAAATTTTTTTTTTTTTTTTTTTTAATGTACTGGGGCTGGGGAATGAATCTGGGACCTCGTATGTGGGAAGCCAGCGCTCAACCACTGAGCTACATCAGCTCCCCCAAGTTGGTTTTTTCCATTTGTTTGTTTGTTGCTTGTTTTGTTTTTAGGAGGTACTGGGGATAAAATCCTGGACCTCATATGTGGGAAGCAGGCACTCAACTGCTTGAGCTACTCCACTCTCCAGAAATATATATATATATATATTTTTTTTATGGGATGTCACTTTTACAATATTTTAAGTGTTATTCACATTTTATTTTTTATTTTTCATTTTTTTGCAGGCAGGAAGTTTATTGGGAAGTTCTCCCAATGGAGAGGGTCTGAAGAACAGACTTCAGCCCCCCTGCCACCATGGCAGGGGTCTGAAGAGAGATCTCAGCCCTCTCCAGAAATATTTTGACATGCTCTTTCATAGTTTGTAACAAATATTTCACAGCAATGTAAGGGGCGGGGCTTATATGATGCTATGCATGTTTGTTTTATAAATTCACAAATTTTACTATTCATTTATTGTTTATGAATATTCATATATGAGTGATATTCTTCAATAAAATTTTTAAAAACCACACACACAAAAATAATAGGGGGAAGTGGATATAACTCAAGTGGTTGAGTGCCTGCTTCCCATGTATGAGGCCCTGAGTTCGATCCCCAATACCTCCTAAAAACAAACAAACAAACAAAAAAAGCAACTCTCATTGGAGAGCAGATGTAGCTTAGAGGTTGAGTACCTGCTTCCCCCACCCCAAAAATAAAATAATAATAAGGGGAGTGGATGTGGCTCAAGTGCCTGGGCTCCCATCTACCACATGGGAGGCCCTGGGTTCAATTCCCATGGCCTCCTGGTGAAGGCAAGCTGGCCAGGCCCGCACCGCAGAGAGTGGGCGCAGCAAGATGATGCAACAAAGTGAGACATAATAGTGAGACATGCAGACCAAGGAGATGAGGTGGCTCAAGCAATTGAGTGCCTCTCTCCCATAAACGGAGGTTGCAGGATTGGTTCCCAGTGCCTCCCAAAGAGAAGCAGAAGAGAAGACAAGCAGACATGGAAAGAACACACAGCGAATGGATGCAGAGAGCAGACAGCGAGCGCCAAACAACAAGGGGGTAGGGGGAATAATAGGTTCTACAAATTAAAGGCAGCTGGATACAAAAGTGATTAAAAAGAAGCACTCAAAAAAAAAAAAAAAAGTATGATTAAGAAAAAATAAAAAAGGTATCTTGGGTGTATGTAAGTACTTGGCAATATTGGTAAAACATTAACTAATCACTGATTACTCAGTGCCTGGAATGTTCCATGTCAGGCAGCATGCCAAAGGTCTCATTCTGGACAAATACCATGATGGCCTGAGGTCTAGTGACAGGCAAACATAAGTTGTAAAGACAAAGGCATTCCAGAAGCCCCTTTCTGGGCACAATGAAGAGGTTAAGGGGTCCCATGAACTACAGTTTTGTGGGAAAACAAAGTAATTTGCCAAGCAAGCCTGTACCAAAGTACAGCTTGGAGTAAGTCTAATAAAGACAGAAGTTGCAGACATTGTCTGCTGCAACCCAGCTCACCGTTTTCTATTGCGACCATTGTCTATTGCAACTCAGCTGACCACTTTCTGGTTTTTCTGCATCTCTGACATTAAGAAGTGAAGCCTTGATAGGATCATCTATAATGTGGGGTTAACTGCCTTTACTGTCTAAAAAGACACCAGATCACACATGACTTTGCTGATAATACTATCCCTGACTCACTGAAGCAGTAGCAGGCATACAAGATTGACCCAAGGAACAAGGCACCTGTTTTGTGACTTTGAGGCCTCCACCCGCTTCCACCACAAGGACTAACTTCCCAAGGTGTGAGAAGGGAAGTGTCCTGATACTGCCTCCAAGTTTCTATCAGGGTGGTATTTCTCCAAAACCCAAGTTCCTCCCTATTTGTGCTGCTGCCACATTAAAACTGGCCCTTCACTTTTTTTGTCCCATGTCCAGTCTGTATGCTGACCATTCTCCCCAATAGGCTTACTTTTTGGCTACATCTAAATTACCTGATCCTCACTGAACCCATAACACTCTTCTATGCCTTCACAGCTTTGCTCATGCTCTTGTTTCTACTCACAACACCCTTACCCACCAGGCATGCAAGAAACCCTACTCTTAAGTCAAGTTTATCCCAAATGCCTTCTGCTCTTTAAAATCTTTACTGAACTCTTTTTTTTTTTCCTAACTCCTCTAAGCAGAGGTTGGAGTAATAATTTTTCTCTCACACAGGACAGACCTTTGTTATTTTTATTTTTTACTTTGTCTTATGGTTAGCTTCCATGTCTGTCTTCCTTGATAAAATGTACACTTCTTCAAGGCAAGAACTGGGTACTATCAATTGTTTTCCATCTATCATTCTTCCCTGTTACCACAGCAGCTGTGACAGAGGAGTGAAGTTGAACCACCCTTTGCTAAGGAGATTAGGCATGTGATTCATGCATGAGGCAAACAGCTCAGAGGGAGTCAGGGCTGGAAATGCATTTATGTAGGAAGGCTCTGTAGAGATCTTTTTGTCTGATGGCTTGGGCCACCTTGACCTGCAAGCATATTGGCAACGTTTTTGAGAATTTTGTATGAGAAGAACTGCCAGCCTAAACTGAAAGGGACAGAGACTGGATGAAATGAAGGAAAAATTATTTCAAGGGCAGAACTTTGAATGCAGAGATCTGGACTTAAGAGATATCCTTGGGCCAAAAGAGAGGGTCTTCCTCTGCCATTTTGGAGAGAGTGCTGCCGCCACCCCAATGCTCAGAGAGGTTTAGGTTTTCAGAGAGAACATGGCCACTGCCCCAACGCTTGGAAAGGGTGGAGCTGATACTCCAGTAGGTGCGGAGGACAAAACATCACTCTACAGATGACTCTCAGACCCTGGAATTTAATGGCGTTTGCTTTGCTGGGTTTTGGACTTGTTTAGGATCCATGACCCGTGTTTTCCTTGCAGTCTCTCCTTTCTGGAATAGGAATGTCTACCTTATGCCTGCCCCACCATTATATTTTGGAAGCAAGCAATATGTTTTCTAGGTTTCATAGGCCCACAGATGGAGAGTAACTTTGCCCCAGGACAGACCACAACCTTAACTGATTTTGATGAGACTTCATACTTAGAGTTGTTACTGAAATGACTTAAGGCTTTTGGGATAGTAGGATGGGGTAAATGTATTTTGCAAGTGGAAAAAAAACATTTCTTTTTGGGGTCCAGAGGGCAGATTGTTGGAGATTGAATCATGTACCCCTACAAAAGCCATGTTCAAATCTTAATCTGCATTCCTGTGGATGTGAATCCATTTGTAAATAGAAATTTTAAATATATTAAGGTGAGTAAAGATGTGGGCTTATTTGTGGATAAGATCTTTGAAGGTCCTATCTGAATGAGCATGGGCCTTAGCGCATATGACTGGAAGCCTTATAAGAGAGAAAACTCAGAAGCAATCAGTAGAAGCCAGATTGGAGAGAGAGGTCACCATGCGGCACAGGACTGCCATCGCCACAACACGACCAACTCTGGGAGAAAGCATGGCCTCACTGATACCTTGATTTTGGATTTCTAGCCTTCAAAATCATGAGACAATAAATACTTGTTATTTAAGCCAACCCATTATGTGGTATTTTTCATAGCAGCTCTGGCAAATTAAGACACCTATGGTCCATCATTTCAATTTCTCTCCTGTCAGCACCTTCAACCACCCAAAGCTTTGTCCTTCTCCAATACCAGCCCTCCATGGTGTCCTGCCCTACTGTGGTGGTTTGTAGCTGTATGTACTCCAGGAAAACATGTTTTTAAACTTAATCCATTCCTGTGGGGGTGAACCTATTGTAAGTAGGACTTTTGATGAGGTTATTTCATTTAAGGTGTGGCCGAACTGAGTCAGAATGGGTCTTAATCCTATTACTGGAGTCCTTTATAAACAGAATGAAACTCGGGCAGAGAGAGAAAGCCACACAGGAAGCAAGAAGCTGGAATTTAACTGAACTGGAAGAGAACAGAGAGGCCAGAAGAGGCTGCCATGTGCATTGTCATATGACAGAGGAGCCAAGGACCAGGGTTTGCCAGCAGCCGGTCCCAGAACTCCAGCATTTGAGAAGAAAGCATCACCTTGATGATGCCTTGATTTTGACATTTTCCTGGCCTCAAAACCATGAACCATTTAAATTCATTAAATTCATTAAATTAAGCCAACCCATTGTGTGGTATTTGCTTGAACAGCCAAGGAAACTAAAACACTTACCCACACCCAACACCAACACCCATCCTTTTCACCAAATTTGGACCCAGGTATTGTGCCTTACTAGTTACTGATCCCCCATACACTTAGAATGAGTGACGAGTGGAAAGTAATTCCATAATTCCAAGGCTGGCCTGGAGCTAGGGGCATCCTTGAAGTGGTACAATTCCCTTTTGTATCACTCAGCCTGATGTTTCATTTCATTGGCTATTGTACCAGGTGTCCATGGTCCCTAGAGCCCAGACTCGCCTTACACACATATCCATTTCCCCACTTATTATAGTAGACTGGATAGTTTGGGTGTGGGATGGAGTCTCTCTGTTGGATGAAGCTATAAAGAAACAAACATGGGCAGGGATGCAAATAGAAGTGGAGACCAGAGGTAACAGACCATTGTGTGAATCAGTTTGATTGTCAAGAATGTGCAGACAGTGCTGAAAGAGACAAGAGTCACACCTAGCCCCCACCTATCACATGTTATTTATTGGATTAGTCTTGTCTCTCTCTTGCAGTGTGTTGCAAAATGGTATGCAACGCTTATTGTGCAGCCTGAGTTTTCCCCAGGTATATAGGTCAACAGGTAGAGCCCTGTGGAGTGGAAAATACTGGGATACATGCCACTGTTACAATTGAAGGAGTGTCTGGGGAGGGGCGTAAACTATAGGGTAATTTTGCCATGGGAATATGGATAGCCAGATTTCCTGGCAATAGGAGTAAAATAGTAATCCCAGAGATTGATTGAATTCTTACAATGTACGAGAAATTTTGCATTCCTTATCTCATTGAATCTTCAGAACAGTCCAATGAACAATTTTCTATCCCTATTTTACAAATGTGGAAAGTGACGCTTAGATCAATTTATTAACTGGTCTGACAGCAAATAAATGGCAGAGCCAAGACTGAGCCAATATTGAAATCTACATCTGTATAGCTCCAAAATTACCATGACATGACACCCCCAAGATATCCAAAACAGTTCTTTAATTTATTCAACAGAAATTTACTGTGTGCCCATAGAAGGCCAGGCATCATTGGGAATATAATAATAAGGAAAACCAAAAACCTACTGTAACCGTTGGCCAATTTGATGTAATTATGAATTCCAAAAATATAATTGGATCATGCTTGTAAACTGATCTGTTAATCTGGGCATGATTAGGTTATGATTAGGGTGTTGAGCCCCACCCCTTGGTGGGTGGGGAATCAAATATAAAAGGCATGGCAAGAACAGTTTTGAGAAGCAGTCTTTGAGAAGCAGCTTTGATG
>JAQZBX010086368.1:0-13005 GCA_029593785.1 Cabassous unicinctus | reverse complement strand
AAAAAAAAAAAAAAAAAAAGCAAGTACAAAGTTCAGAAAGATTTGTCTAAAAATAAAGAAAGGCAATAATCCTAACAAATAACGAGTAATTACAAACCAATCCACAGTTAGTTTCTTTTTTTAACATTTTTTTTTCTTTATTAGAGAAATTGTGGGTTTACAGAACAATCATGCATAAAATACAAGGCTCCCATATACCACCCCACCACCACTTTGCATTGGAGTGGAACATTGGTTACAATTAATGATAGCACATTTTTATAAATGTACTATTAATTAAAGTCCATGGTTTAACTAAGGATTCACTGTTTATATGGTGTAGTTCCATGGATTTATTTTTTCAATGTTTCTTCCACCATCAGTTTCTATTATTATAGCTCTATACCGGGAATTTTGTTAATCTATGTACATCTATCACCTCATTTAATCCTTACAACAACTCTATAAGGCAGATACTATTATTGTCCTCATGTTATAAATAAAGCCTTGGAAAGTCAAAATAAATTCTTCAAGATCATACTGCTAATAAATAGCAAAAAGACCTTAAACCCAGGCAGTCCAAAGTCCATGATCTTTACTATTACATATACTCTACTGTTTTACTATGAAATGCAAAATTTAAACAAGAATCGGCATTGATTCAATATCTATCAAAAATTACATGGGGTGGGGAGCAGATGTGGCTCAAGCAGTTGAGCGCCCGCCTCCCACATGGGAGGTCCCAGGTTTAGTTCCCAGTGCCTCCTGAAAAAACAAAAACAAACAACAGGCAAAACAAATGAAAAAACCAACTCAGGGAAGCCAATGTGGCTCAGTGGTTATCTCCGGCTTCCCACATATGAGGTCCCAGGTTCAATCTCTGGACCCTGGTATATCAAAAAAAAAAAAAAAAAATTACACAGGGAAGCAGGTGAAGCTCAGTGTTTGAGTGCTAGCTTCCCATGTACATGGTTCCAGAAAAATCAGAAGCATATCTTTTCTCTTAATGCATATTTATATTTACGAATGTGCCAATTAATGAAATTAGAATTCAACCAGATGCCCAATTTACTGCCAAATCTCAAATGAAAATAAAGATTACATATAACTCAGTAACCTATTGATGTATATGGTTTAACATGTTATATATAAGTTCAAAACAAATACCATCATATTCTAGATGCTTTCATCTAGAATTCACTCCCTGCTTATCCAAGAAGAAAAAAATTACTTCAATATACCATTCCTCAAATATATTTAACCAAACTAATGACATAAAATAAAAGGAAAAAAGAATAACTAAGAAATTAACCTTGAATACTGCTACCACAAAAAAAAATATTAACAGGGAAACAGATGTGGCTCAACCAGTTGGGCACCCACCTACCACATGGGGTTTGGGTCACAGTGCCTCCTAAAAAACAAGCAGACGCCGCCCCCGCCACAACAAGCAGATGCCACAAGCCAGCAGATGCCACAGCCCGCAGGAAGCAGATGTGGCTCAGGTCGTTGGGCACTCTCCTCTTATGTGGGAGGTCCCAGGTTTGGTTCATGGTGCCTATTGGAGAAGGTGGGCAAACAATGAGCAGACAGACAAGAGAACCATCTGGGGGAGGTAGGGATAAATAAAGAAAAATAAAGTCAATAATAATTTTTTTAAAAGATTGTGAAATTACAAAAAAATATATTAATAAGTAAAGCATGTCCCCCAAATCCTGGTCCTCTTTCAATGTTCTCTATCTCAAGAATTGTACCACAATCCATCCAGTGATATAGGCAAAAACCTAGGAGTCATCAATAACGCCTTCCTCTCCCGCATCCCCCATATCCAATCCTTTACTCATTTCCACATCCTAAACATCTCCGGAATTCATCTACTTCTGCACCATCTTCACCATCACCTTATCCAAGATAATATCATTTCTCATCTGGGCTACTCCAACAATCTCCTGATGGTCTTTCTTATCCATTCTGCAATCAGTTCTTCCATTGCATTATATCAAGTCCTTTTTTATAGCATGTACCATAGTTGTAATTTTTAATTTCTTTGACTGAGTATTTGATTAGTATCTGATTCCCCTATTATAAGTTTTATGAGGGTAGATACTGTATTTACTCACCACTGTATCACTGTGGCCTAGAAGAGTACCTGGTTAACAAATAAAGACTAAGTTACTGAATGCATTGTCAGATTGGAAATTTATTTATAAATAGTAAAAATAATAATAATAATAAAGTGGTTATGAGACTCACTAACTGACATAAAGAGTACCTTATTTCATCACTTTTAGGCCATATATTTTTACATTTTAACTCTAAAATAGAAATGCATCTTACAATTGATGATTTTGTTTAACTGACAATATTTTTCTTTCCTGATGGTACATAAAGTAAAGGTATATCTTGGAACCAAAAATGCCCCAATTTGATGAAATAGGTAAATCCACAAAATACTTTACCACCTGGTCCACTCAGTTCAAACCTAGTCATATTCTAGCCTCTTGCCTCCTTTGCTACCATCCCCTCCCCAATACTCAATAATTAACAGGCCCTACTGGTTCTTTCACAACAGCTCTAAAATCCATTCCTTTTTCTATTCCCATTGTAAACACTCTAGATCTAATTCCTCATTGCCTCATATCTGATCTCTTGCCATAGCTTCTCTTCATGTGAGCATTTGTTTCACATTCAACCAACACTACGAACCTTCCACTATATACAAGTAAGGAGAGATATAAAGCAGTCCAGTTACTTGTACCTCCCTCTAATCCAGGAGTTCTTAACCATTTTTGTTCCACGGACCCCTCTGCCAGTCAGGTGAGAATTACGGACCCCTTAGCAAGTCCACACTATACTGTGTATTATTTAATAAATATATCACACCCGCACCAACACATCCCCACAAGAATGTTTTTTTTAATTTCAATTCAAGCTCACAGACCCCTTGTTAAGAACCCCTGCTCTAATTTCTGTCCCCTACAATTCAGCCTTCAGAATTTTATCTTATACTCAATCTAGAATCACTTCCCTCTCAATGTCTACCAAATCCCTTCACATTATTCAAGTTCCAGATCAGATCTCATCTTCTACATGAAACCTTCCCTAGTTCATCTCTCCTTTCAACTTTAGCATTCTAAACCACTCATATAAAATTAAAACATATTGGCTATATTTTCTACTCCTTGAAGACAAAGTTTACACCTCATACATTCTGCTAGAGTATAAGCTTTCTACGGACAGGGACTTTTGTGTTTTTGTGTTCACTGCTATCCCCAGAGTCTGGAAGAGTATCTGGCACATAATAGCTGCTCAATAAATATTTGTTAAATTAATGCCTTTTTATATCTCAGTGTAGAGAACAAATTTTTGTAGCTGTGATACAATGGGAAGAGTCAAAGAGAAATGGACTAAATAACAAATTCTTTGGGTTTCAGTTTCTTCATCTGCTAAATATAAATAATATTCGGTATCTCACAGTTTAATAATTAAATGAGATAGTGCTTTAAAAGCACTTAGTACAGAGCTGAGGACAAGATGACATGCTCAATAAATATTTTGTTGATTTTGTTACAATAGTTAAATGGTAAGTTTTTAGTGTCTACTAAATGAATAACATTTCAGGAGAAATATAAAAATTCTTACAATAAAGAATTCCATGAGTGAATTTATTCTGAAATATTATACATTTAGGCCCAAATCCTAAATATGGCTAAAACCATTTCAGATTAGGGGGGCGGATGTGGCTCAAATGGTTGGGCGTCCGTCTGCCATATGGAGGGACCTGGGTTCGATCTCCAGGACTTCCCGGTAAAATAAAAATATATATATAGAAGGCCCATGGGCTGCCAGGCTCTGTGTGCCGGTGAGCCGCCAGGCCCCAGGAGCCATGCAGCAAGATGATGACGTAAAAGGAGACAAGACCAGATGCTCCGAAAGCTCCAAAAAACCAGGAGCCGAGGTGGCGCAGATGGCTAGAACACCTCTCTCCTACATCGGAGGTCTCCAGGATTGAATCCTGGTGAAGACTGGAGGAGGAGGATGAGAAGAGATGAAACAGACACAGAGAATTGCCCAGCGAATGGACACAAAACAGCAAATGGGGAAGGGGGGGTTTAAAATGGATCAAGTAAATAAATAATTAAAAAAAAAAAAAAAAGAACATTTCCGATTAACTAGGAATAATCCAAATTTGACAGGATACAAGTATTAATAGTAATATTTTACTAACATGTATAGATTTTATTTGATTGCTGAAAGAAAAATGATAAGTTCACTATTAGAATCTCTATAGTGCAATAATCAGAATAAAACAGAAGTTGCAACCTCATTTGCATTACATGGTCCCCAGAAACCCAGAAAGTACAAAATTTCTGTTTACAAAACATTAGTTAGTAGTATACAATGTTGTTTTGCCATAGTTATCAAAATATCTAGAAGTTCCTCCTAACCAATTACTGCAAAAAAATTTTTAAATATTTGGATCCATCCCATTTTACAGGGAAAAAAAGCACATCAGTTAATTGGTTTTTAAACTCTTTTCACTAAACTATACAATTCCTTATATTGGCCACTTTTAACTTTAAATAGTTCCCCAAATTTTATGGTGAATGGACTGATAATTGATTCAATATAGCATTAGATGATTGGACTAATTAGAAACTCTTCACTGTTCAGAAAAGAATCCTTATTAATGTGTAACTTGGAAAATACACAGACTTTACCTTTCAAAGCTTTTCCAATTCCCCTGGGTACTTTCAATGACTCAATCTAGTTACAAATCACAAGCTAAAAGAAAAGATCACTCCCTTGTGTCTATCTGCTACCAACTGACAGGAAAATCATTAAAAAAAATTCCAAGTGGGCACATGGGCTCTAAGCAGGAAGAAAAGAAAATTCCCATCTAGTATACAGAGCTGTAGGACAAGGTATATCCCTTTAACTATAGGCTAGCAGTGAACCCCAGTTGGGAAAATAATCTTTACGAAACGAAAATATAAACCAAAGAAATCTTAAGAAATATAAATTCAATTAAGTAGAGTCATGCTGAGTTGACAGATGATCTCTCATATTTCCAGACATCACATGAGCTGGGAAATTTTTAAATTATATATAATAATGTACTCTGAACCTTCAATCTAAGAGTTGAGAGCAAGCAAGAACCAAATACCGCTAAGAGAATGAACGTTAATGTCCTGATGGAAAAGCAAAAGCATTAAAATATTCAAGCAAGCGTGTTATGATCTGTAGCAGTAACAAAGGCCATAAAGAGGGAGAGGACCTAGGAATGAGAAGCCTCAGATCTCGGGGATCCGGTTTCTATTTATTGACTGATATATTTTACCGGGAGAAAAACTGCCGGCTGAGCACTGGCATGGGAAAGGGATTAAATGACTGCGAGAGCTCAAGGGACAATACAGTCGTGCCTGGAATATCTAAGGAAGGCTGTAAGTAAAGGCGTAACTGCTGCCCACAGTAAGGCTTACGGTTTATCTCTGGAACCCAGAATGGGGTGAAAGGTGTCATAAGACAAGTGACACTAGGAAGGGCTGATGAGGTAGACACCGAAGCGACGGTTGGCCGCAGGGTCTCCACTGAAGGCAGGGCCCCAAGAAACCGGTAATTCGGGAACCAGAGACACTAAGCCCCAACCTTCTGCTGACTCCACTAGCCTCAAGTCGTCCCCTCACCGAAACATGAGGACTGGAGAACTGTAAATTTGCAGGAGCCACCAATCCAGGAAATGCTCCAGCTTTAGCTGCTACCGCCACAAAAGCAGCCAGCACGCAGGTAGACGTTCCAACCTCTACGCCGCAGCCACAAGTGCCTCGAACTCCGCGGCCGCCGTAGTAAGAAGAACGGCCTCGCGGTCAAAACCTCAGACCAGCCACTTCCGGGGCACTGGGGCTTTCCATTGGCGGCCGCCATAGCAACACCTTAGAGACACACACCCCCTAGCCGCTTGTTTCATCCATTCTTTTTTTCCGCCCGTCTGTCACCCCAACCTATAAGCCATCAAAGTGGCTAGCGCAAAACCTAGAGAAAGTATCCGACTACAAGAGGCATCTTTCTGATAAACAAACGACCTTACATATGCCTTAAGTGCTTGTTGTACAATTGGACTTCAATTCCCAGCATGCCATGAAACATCACGCCTTCTTCTCCGGCACAGTTACTACAAGAGCCAATATGCACTGCGCCCCTCATTTCTCTCCCCGCCTCTTTATCGCCCTCTCTACCCTTTCCCCCTCTTCCCCTCTCCTACTCTCCCCGTCTTCTCCTATTTCCTCTCCGTCTCCCTCTCTCGCCCTCCCTCTCGCTCGCTCGCTCGCGCTCGCGCTCTCTCTCACACACACACACACACATACATACATACATACATACATACATACATACATACATACAATGGCAGAGCCTAAATGCCATTTAAGAGGCCTCACTGAATTCCTTAGGGAGACCGGTATAGACCTTTTTACCAAGCCCCATTTTGGTAAATTGCCAATATTCTCTCCTGTCCTATTGTATTGGTACTTTAAACCAAACTATAGTTGGTACTGCAGGTATATCAAGGGATGTGTGCAACTTTCTGATTATTTTCAAGGAATGAGAGCACGGTCTGCAGAGATTCTTATGGAATGGAAAAGTTTATCCTCATTCCTAAGGAATGTTGAGAGGAATGCTAAATTATTGCAAGATGTAATTCTATATCGTTTTGCAGTGCCACAATATTTTACTGGAGCAATTACTTTCAGGCAGGCTCCTGAAATGTGCAGGAAATATTGGTCAGAGGTAGAAGTAAAAAATTAACAGTCTATAGTACACTACCAGGAAATCACATGAGAAAATTTTCCAGAATGCAGAGTTGAAAAAGTTCAAAAAAACTTAAAACATTTTTTCCAATTTTTTAATGTGTTTAATATTTTGAATTATAGTCTTTTTTGAATTATTATTCTGACAAGAACAAGTAACTGGAGATATTTATTTTTTGTTCTGATTGGGTCAACCCAGTAACCAATCAAGCAAAGAATGTAGCTAGATCACAAAATGAAACATTTATTAAAGTGAGCAAAGTTACTGTTTTCTTGCCTGGTTGGGATAGACTGCCTGTTGTTCTGACATCCCATAATATCTAGATGCCTTTTTGGAGCTTTCATAAGGATTTCTTGGATTTCAAGAATGGAGATATCTTGCCTTTGGTATTCTGCATTAGAAGTCATGAGAGGGGGCGGATGTGGCTCAAATGGTTGGGCGTCGGTCTCCCATATGGAGGGACCTGGGTTCCATCCTCCAGACCTCCTGGTGAAATTAAAAAAATAAAAAATAAAAAGTTGTGAAAAGCAATTCCTGAATTCTGAAAATAATTATATAGTAATTACATAAAATTGTGCTTATACCACCATTGGTTTTCTATAGATTTACAGCAAAACAGATTTTATTAGATTAGAAAAAGGGGATAGAAAATCTTTCAATTTTACAACTTCACATTGAAGACACAGAGGGAAATTATATTTTGTAACACTGACATGGAACCAGCTTCCACACAAACTTCTTTTGAACGCCAGTGTGCTGAATTATGCAGCACTAGCAAATAAATATTTAAAATCTATGAGCTTGGGAAACAATCTACTGCACCAAAATAATATGAATGCAGTGAGAGAAAACATTTGCACTGGAATGATTCAAAGGTAATGTTGATAGACTATAATTAGCTTATCTTCTATTCATAGGTGTTTGAAGTAAATAAACACATAATTGCATCCACTTATTAGTGATGTTATTAAGGAAGCTTTAAAACTATGCTAAATATTTGATATGTGTATTTCTAAAGCAGTTTCAATGACCCATTGTATAAATGAATGTGGAAGAGAGTTTAAATAGCACATAATTTATGTAATAGAACTTATGTTTTTTAAAGAGATTCTGGCAGCTGCAGCACTTAGCAATTATTCTCTTCTCAAAATATCTTTGACTTCCCAGTGCAGCCAATAGCCAACCACATAAGAGTTAAAATTGAAAAAGCTGTTTATCTCAATTCAACAAATGTATAATGAGTGCTACTAGGGGCCAAGCACTTTGCTAGGCCCTATAAGATGTTTCTGAAGCATAGAAAGTTTTGATAATTAGGAAAGTTTTAGGAGGAAAAGGAAATGCAGATAGAGTTCTATCACAATGGAAACCAAAAGGAAAGATGTGTATAACACGATTTTAATAATCACTTAAGCATTTGGTTAATTGGATTTCTATAATAGACAATATAATTTCTTTTTTTTTCCCTCCCTCTGGGTTTTTTTTTTTTGTAACTTTATTTTGTACATGTAATAATTGAAAATATAAACAATTAAAAACTAAAAAGAAAACACAGTTGAATAAAAACATACATTTCTCAATTAAATGTACGGGATACATATGAATTTTTTTTTAATCGTACAATATGTTACACAACATACTTGGTTCATAGTAATGCAATAATACAGTATTTGTCTTCTTGTGTATGGCTTGCTTCGCTCAACATAATGTCCTCCAGGTTCATCCATGTTGATATATATTTTATGACTTCATTTCTTCTTACAGCTACATAATATTCCATCATGTGAATACACCACGGTTTGTTTATCCATTCATCAGTTGATGGACACCTGGGTTGTTTCCAACTTTTGGCAATTGTGAATAATGCTGCTATGAACATCAGTGTGCAGATGTCTGTTCGTGTCTCTGCTCTCAGTTCTTCTGAGCATATATACCCAGTATTGGTATTGCAGGGTCACGTGGCAAGTCTATATTCAACTTCTTTAGGAACTGCCACAGTGGCTGTGCCATTCTGCATTCCCACCAACAGTGAATATTTGCCTATCTCTCCACATCCTCTCCAACACTTGTAGTTCTCTTTTTAATAGTGGCTATTCTGATAGATGTGAAATGATATCTCACTGTAGTTTTGATTTGCATTTCCCAAATCATTAGTGATGTTGACCATTTCTTCATGTGTTTTTTTGCCATTTCTGTTTCTTCTCTGGACAAATGTCTATTCAAGTCTTTTGCCCATTTTTTAATTGGTTCATTTGTCTTTTTATTGTTGAGTTGTAATATCTCTTTATATATCCTGGATATTAAACGCTTATCGGATATTTGATTTCCAAATATTTTTTCCCATTGAGTTGGCTGTCTTTTCACCCTTTTGACAAAGTCCTGTGAGGTGCAAAAGTGTTTAATTTTGAGGAGGTCCCATTTATCTATTTTTTCTTTTGTTGCACGTGCTTTGGGTGTAAGGTCCAAGAAATCAGCACCTACTACAAGGTCTTGATTATGTTTCCCTACATTTTGTTCTAGTACTTTTATGGTCCTGGCTTTTATATTTAGATCTTTGATCCATTTTGAGTTGATTCTTGTATAGGGGGTGAGATAGGGGTCCTCTTTCATTCTTTTGGTTATAGATATCCAGTTCTCCCAGCACCATTTGTTGAAGAGACTGTTTTGTCCTGTTAACATTAATTGGTAGGTTTGTCAAAAACCGGTTGACTGTATAAATGAGGGTTTATTTCTGGATTATCAATTCTATTCTACTGATTAATGTGTCTATCTTTATGCCAGTACCATGTTGTTTTAACCACTGTAGCTTTGTAATATGTTTCAAGGTCAGGCGGTGAAATTCCTTCTTTTTTAGAATGCTTTTGGCTAGCCAGTGCACTTTCCCTTCCAATGAATTTGGTAATTGCCTTTTCTAATTCTGTAAAGTAAGCTGTTGGGATTTTTATTGGTATTGATTGATATCTTCACAATATTTATTCTCCCAATCCATGAACACAGAATGCCTTTCCATTTGTTTAGGTCTTTTCAAATTTCTTTTAGCATCGTTTTGTAGTTTTCTGCATATAGGTCCTATACTTCTTTGTTTAAATTAATTCCTAGGTCTGTACTTCTTTGGTTAAATTAATTCCTCAAATTAATTTGAGTCTCTTTATTCCTATTGAAAATGGAATTTTTTCCCTGAGTTCCTCCTCAGATTCTTCAGTACTAGTGTACAAAAACCTTACTGATTTTTGCGTGTTGAGCTTGTATCCTGCCTCTTGCTGAACTCATTTATTAGCTCAAGTAGCTTTGTCATGGATACTTCAGAATTTTCTAAGTACAGGATAATGTCATACTCAGACAGTGAGAGTTTTACTTCCTCTTCTCCTAAATTGGACTCCTTTATTATTTTTTTTTCTTCTCTAATTCCTCTAGCTAGAACTTCTAGTACAATATTGAATAACAATGGTGACAGTGGG
Organism: Cabassous unicinctus; assembly: GCA_029593785.1. Classification (NCBI taxonomy): domain Eukaryota; kingdom Metazoa; phylum Chordata; class Mammalia; order Cingulata; family Chlamyphoridae; genus Cabassous; species Cabassous unicinctus. The sequence goes on along the minus strand of JAQZBX010086368.1, from coordinate 2,764 downwards.
CATGCTTGTCTTGTTCCCAATCTTAGAGGGAAAGTTTTCAACCTTTCCCCACTGAGTATGATGTTGGCTGTGGGTTTTTCACATATCCCTTTTATCATATTGAAGAATTTTCCTTCTATTCCTATCTTTTGAAGTGTTTTTATCAAGTAAGGTTGCTGGATTTTGTCGAATGCCTTTTCTGCATCTATTGAGATGATCATGTGGTTTTTTTCCTTCAATTTGTTAATGTGCTTTATTATGTTGATTGATTTTCTTATGTTGAGCCAGCCTTGCATACCAGGAATAAATCCCACTTGGTTGTGATGTATAAGTCTTTTGATATGCTGTTGGATTCGATTTGCAAGTATTTTGTTGAGAATTTTTGCATCTATGTTCATTAGAGAGATTGCTCGGTAATTTTCTTTTCTTGTAGTATCTTTAACTGGCTTTGGTATTAGGGTGATGTTGGCTTCATAAAATGTGTTGGGTAATTTTCCCTCTTCTTCAATTTTTTGGAAGAGTTTAAACAGGATTGGTGTTCAATCTTTTCGAAATGCTTGGTAGAATTCACCTGTGAAGCCATCTGGTCCTGAACTTTTTTTTGCTGGGAGATTTTTGATGCCAGATTCAATCTCTTTAAATGTGATTGGTTTGTTAAGTTCTTGTATTTATTGACGTGTCAGTGTAGGCTGGTTGTGCATTTCTAGGAATTTGTCCATTTCATTTAGGTTGTCAAGTTTGTTGGCATACAGTTTCTCATAATATCCTCTTATGATTCTTTTTATTTTTGTGGGGTCAGTTGTAACTTCCCCCTTTCATTTCTGATTGTATTTATTTGCATCTTTTCTCTTTTTTTCTTTGTTAGTCTAGCTAAGGGGTTATCAATTTTATTGATCTTCTCAAAGAACCAGCTTTTGGTTTTGTTGATTTTCTCTACTGTTTTTTTGTTCTCAATTTCATTTATTTCAACTCTAATCATTATTATTTCTTTCCATCTGCTTGCTTGGGGGTTGGTTTGCTGTTGTTTTTCTATTTTCCCAAGTTGTTCAGTTAAATCTTTGAGTTTAGCTCTTTCTTCTTTTTTAATATTGGCATTTAGGGCTATAAATTTCCCTCTCAAGACTGCCTTCACTGTATCCCATAGGTTTTGATAAGTGTATTCTCGTTTTCATTTGTCTCAATATATTTACTGATTTCACTTGCATTTTCTTCTCTGACCCACTGATTATTTAAGAGTGTGTTGTTCAGCCTTCACACATTTGTGAATTTACTTATGTCCTATCTATTATTGATTTCCAGTTTCATTCCATTATGATTTGAGAAAGTGCTTTGTATAATTTCAATCTTTTTATATTTATTGAGAACTGCATTGTGCCCTAACATGTGGTCTATCCTGGAGAAAGATCCATGGGTACTTAAGAAGAATGTATAATGCACTGAATTTGGATGCAGTGTTCTGTATATGTCTGTTAGGTCTAACTCATTTATCATATTGTTCAATGTCTCTGTTTCCTTGTCAATCTTCTGTCTAGTTGTTCTATCTAATGATGTGAGTGGGGTGTTGAAGTCTCCAGTGATTATTGTAGAGATGCCTATTTCTCCCTTCAGTTTTCTCAGAGTTTGTCTCATGTATTTTGGGGCACCCGGGTTAGCTGCATAGATATTTATGACTGTTACATCTTCTTGGTGGATTGTCCCTTTTATTAATATATAATGGCCTTCTGTATCTCTTATAACTTTTTTGCATTTAAAGTCTGTTTTGTCTGATATTAGTATAGCTACCCCTGCTCTTTTCTGGTTACTATTCGCGTGGAGTATCTTTTTCCAACCTTTCGCTTTCAGCTGGTTTATATCCCTGAGTCTAAGGTGAGTTCCTTTTAAGCTGCATATGGTTGGCTCGTGTTTTTTTATCCATTCTGTCAGGCTGTATCTTTTGATTGGGGAGTTTAATCCATTCACATTCAATGATATTACTGTAAATGCATCATTTACTTCCACCATTTTATTCTTTGGTTTTCATTTGTCATATCATATTTTTGTCTGCCTTTTCACTCTTTTGGTTATCCTTTCTGCTATTCTTCTATACTCTCCTCCAAGCCTGTCTCTCCTGTCTTTTTCTTTCAGGTTCTAAGGCTTCCTTTACTGTTTCCTGCAAAGGTGAATTCTTTTTTGCAAACTCTCTTAGTTTCTGTTTGTTTGTGAATATTTTATGCTCCCCTTCATATTTGAAGGACAATTTTTCTGGATAAAGAATTCTTGGCTGGCAGTTTTTCTCTTTCAGTATCCTAATTGTATTATACCACTGTCTTCTCACCTCCATGGTTTCTGATGAGAAATCTGTGTTAAGTCTTACTACACATCCCTTGTACATGATAGTTTGCTTCTCCCTTGCTGCTCTGAGACTTTTCTCTTTGACATTTGACATTCTGAGTAGTATGTGTCTTGGACTAGATCTATTCGGGTTTATTCTGATTGGGGTACGGTGTGCTTCTTAGACATGTAAGTTCATTTCTTTTGTGAGAGTTGGGAAATTTTCAGCTACTATTTCCTCAAATACTTTTGCCCCTTTTCCCTTCTCTTCTTCTGGAACTCCCATGACACGTATGTTGCTGCATTTTGTGTTGTCATTCAACTCTCTGAGCCCCTGCTCAATTTTTTCCATTCTTTTCTCTCTCTGTTCTTTTCTCTCTTCAATTTAACTGTTCTGTCTTTGGTATCACTTATTCTTTCTTCTATCATTTCAAGTCTGCTGTTGTATGCATCTAATGTGTTTTTTTTTTTTTTT
>JAQZBX010086367.1:0-13005 GCA_029593785.1 Cabassous unicinctus | reverse complement strand
AATGCACGTTTATTTTATTCATTTGGAAAATAATACAGAAAAAAATATAAAGAAGTAGAAAAAATTCACCCACAATTCCATTACCCAGAGATGACCACTGTGTAACATTGTGGTGTATTTCTCTTTTTCCCGGCTGTAATGTATAGTGCACACACACACATGCACAAGCACTCACACATCTATATCTTAATGCTATTCTGAACTTTATTTAACCATTCATCTATTTTGAGTGTTTAAATTGTTTCCAATGTTTGCTATTGTAAATTACTACCACAGTGAACTTTTTTTGTATGTAAATTTTCTCCCAAATCTGTGATTATTTCATTAGAGAAGAGTCCTGGAAGTAAAATTACTAGGTCAAAGTGATTGCACTTTTGTAAAATGTTTTATGCATGTATTTCAAAGTTGACCCAACTTATATTTCTAACCAGGAGTCTATGAGTAGCCATCTCATCATACTCTCACCAGTATTTGAATAATAGTTAGTGGAATCTCATTGTTGTCTTAATTTGCATACTTATGTTTATTAGTAAGGCTAACCATTTTCTAGAGCATTTATTAATAAGTTGCATTTTCATGAGACTTGTCTAATTGCATTTTATGCCTATTTTTATATTAGATGTTAGTGTTTTAATATTAATTTATAGAAACTCTTTAAATATTAAGAATATTAAACCTTTGTTATATTGTTTGCAAATATACTTTCTATTTATCATTTGTGTGTCATATTCAGATAGGAGTTATCCAGAAGATTCTTCTCTATCTCAATACAGCCCTGTATCTTTCTTAAATCTGTTCAGCAATTTGTTTAGATAAGTACTGTGTTTTGCTATCTTTTTCAGCGCCAGGCTGGAGGTAGATTGTAGAATATCTAAAATGACTGGAAAAAATCTAGACAACACAGTGTGATCAAAGCAATTTGGCAAAGAGAGGTCAAATTAAAAGGGAAACTCAGGAGTCTGACCATGTTGAGTGACTGTTGTCCGTGAGTCTGTGTCGACATCTGAGTTAGGTGTTAGAAGAAATTCTGGGCAGTGCAATATAGCTGTTTGAAAGCAGCTTTTACCATGAAATCAACAACCGGCTTTATTGGCTGGTTATAGTTTTAAAAAGCATGAAGTAATATGCTAGAAAATGAGGTCTCAGTGGAAACTTCTGAGATGTTATCTTTTTGTCACTACCTGTTCTCTTTCCTTTGCTTCTTCTATCCACTGTTGTTTTTTGCCTTTTCTGTCTTTAGCCTCAGATGTAATTTTTCATAGGTTTGCTCGATTTTTGGCCCAAAAGTCTTTTCCTTAAGATTTCCTGCCTCAGGTCCATTGTGCAACTGGAGGGCAAAGGAGTTGGCACTTGGCATCGCATGAATTAGACTGAACTTTTATTGGTGTTTTAAGAATTCAGACTCACTCAATTTTAAAGGGCACTATTATTGTTGTTGGTGGTGGAGGTGGTGGTTAGATGTGAGACCAAAAGTAAAACCTAACTTTGTTCTCAAATATGATGTTTAAGGGACTATCATTTGTGCGATAATTCAGATTTTTAAAAAAATCTTTGGAGATTCAGGAATCAAATATTCATAATATACCAGGGTTGCTTTCCCAAACTGGTGTTAATCCTTTTGCTGCATTCAGATTCCAGCTCATGTGAGGTGTCTCCTAAAGACAATAAAAGAAAACTCTTTGTCCTTGTACGTTATTGTATAGTTCTGTTGTGCACTCTTCGCTGAGATTGTCAGATGCACCAGTCCTGTTTTGTTCTTACAAAGCGTCCTGTGTGCCAGGAATTTTCAGTACTTTTTGGATGTTGAGTGTGTGTGTGTGTGCGCTCAGGAGGTCATTGAGAATGCATGTTGTAGCTTTAATTAGCCAGTTTTCCCCATTTTCTAAACCCCTAGCAGGAACACAGGTAGTAAAACAAAGGAAGCTCATATTCTTCACTGCTCTCTTGGCAGGAATTCTATCTTTCCTCACGTGAACAATTATACGCAAAGTAATCCTACAAATTGAGAAAGAATAAGAAGGGCCAGCCAAAGGCCTGAACAGAGTCATATATTTTTTTCAGCAAAATATTTGAGAAGGTATTGATTTCTAGTCCTTCCTTCCCATTCCTGTTACTTTTCCCTTCACTCTCTTCCCCCTTTCTGTCTTTGTCTTTCTGGTGTAGGACATACTACCTAGTTAATATCGTCTTTCTTGGGTAAAAATCAAGCTACTTTTTGAGAACTCATTATTTGTAAGGACCAATCACACATGTAATTATTTCCTTGACGAGAGGTACATTAATTGATAAGATCTGGAGAGGTCTAGTCTGAAGTATGTTTATTATACTTGATGTGATATACCTGGTAAATGGAATTCTGGTTTTGGCTTCTTTTTTAAATATCTTAGTTTATATTTCATAATACCCTGCACTTAAAGAGCATGATTACTACTAATTATCATTTAGAAAAAATTTTTTTTTTCTTGATTAGAGATTTTAGCTAGATGTACTGAAATCTTGAGGGTCTTCATTATGTGCTTTACTTTCTATTCTATGCTGGCTTAAATATTAATATATGGAAATTTAGCCTCATTTGCCATACTTTTTGATGTCAGAAGTATAATCAGTGTAATTGGCTTAGATTGTTTTTTCCCCTCCTGTTTGTATTTCATATTATCTAATATCATTAGTGAGTTCACTACTGAGTGGGTAATCTGCATTTCAGACCTGCTTCTTGAGCACATTATTACCACTGATTTTGATTATTTTAATTTTCATTCACCCCAGGCAGGCCCTCAAGCTGTGCCATATTATTCAAGGAACTGCTTTCTTCCTTTCAGTAAGCTAGTCTTTCTGTTTCTGAAAACCCATCAGTATTCTGGTCGATGTTGGTGTTTTCATTTGGTCTGGGGGGCAGTTTGAATTTTGCAGCATTTGGGTGAGGATGAGTAGCTCAAGCCTTGTGAGTTTGCTCTAAAGGACTGTTAACGTGACAGTCCCTGGTGTTAAGCTGGGCTCCTGGTCTGTTGTGCCTTCAGAGGCTGAGCTGGGTAATTCATCCGGAGCCCTGGCTCGCCATCCCCCATACCCCGGTGCTGTCCAAATGCTGGTACACAGCAGCCATATCTTCTCTTGTTCTCCTTGGAGCGTGTGGGTCTTTTGCCCTTGGAAACTGAATGAAGGCTGGACTGATTTAGGGATTGGAATCAAACCTTCTTTTGGTTTTTGAGTCTATTCCAAAACTAACTGTAAAAAGAACCCCACATTAAAGTCTAAGTTTGGCTACGGTCAGCCACAGATTCTGCTAACCCTCTGGCTGGGATCCATTTGCTCTGTTTTGCCCCTTGGTGGTTATTAAGTCATTTGTAGTTGCATAGAACCTTGAATGTTGGGCTGCAAGGTAACTTAGCGCCAGTATTCTACTTCTGTCTTTTTATAGACAAGAAAACAGAGGCCTAGAGAGGTAAATAACTGGCTTGAGGCCGCATAGCTACTGAGTGGCAGAGCTGAGTGACAGAGGCCCCCCTGGACCAGGCAGCACTCCTTAATGGCAAGCTGTTACTGGATGCTATGACATAGCAACATATTGTACACACCTGTTAACCACTGCAGTTAATATGGGTGATTGACAGCTATATATATGCACATGTAGTTCAATGTGGTTTCTTTTGTGGGCAGGGACTTTTATAAGGGAAATGAGAACACAAAAAGAATGTAATTAAAAGCACGTGTTTATGTGTCTACACACATGTATGTGCCATAAGCTCTAGGAGGGTGACTGCCTGGATGTGACCTAAGTCAGTGGATTACAGTCTATCTCCCCTTTCTCCTCTTAGGATGGCTCTTTGCTCCTGTAGTTCGGTGCTAATGGTTTCATGGGACTGGAAAGCACTGCCTGAGTAAGACCTCAACCCCTGGTCAGCACGTTTCTTCGATGTCTGGTTTTAACTGAGTTTCTGCAAGTGGAGACAGCTTCCTTAGAGATACTGGGGGCGGGAGAGAACTGGGTAGGACTTTTCTGTTTGAAGTTTATACAATAAATAATTTAGGACCTCCCAAGGTGTAATTCCTAATGAATTTAATTATTTTAGGTATTCTTAGTGAGCAAAGGGGTTTAAAAAGTTTTAACCAAGAAACCTCCAGGGTGACTGTTTTAGAATATGTGACATTAGTGTTCATAACTGGCAATTCCTTTAACAGTTGGTTTAGGTTAATTTGATTCCAACAAAGGAGGCAGATAGAGTTGATCCAGACAATATTTTACCATGCACGTCTAGGAACAAGAATCTTAATCCTAAATAATCATTTCCTTCTGCTTCTACTTTGGGCCAAACCTCTCCATGTTTTAAGCTGTTAGTTTCTGATCTGTGATGTGAGCTGAATGTCCTCTTTCACAATGGTATGTGATAACCTGTCCTCTGAAATACCTGAATTCATCTTTTTCTAGAATGTGCCTACATCACACCACCTTCCCTTTCAATTTGGTTAAAAACATCAGGCAAATGGACAGCTTGGCACTGAATAAATCCTGGACTGGCCAGTATGTTTGGAAACTCACTGAATTTTTGTTTGGGTTGCCAGGGAACTTTCAAATGGCTATTTAACAAAATGGACAAAAAGATGGACTAGGCCAGAGATTTCTAGACTTTTGGATTTCACTGACCACTATCACCACTATTTCAATATGCATGTGTGTATATAAATATCTTAGGCATACACACATGTACACACACAGAAAGAACTTAAACAATAAAGGACAGCCCTTATATTAAAAAAAATAAACTCCATGAAAAATTTCATTTTGTAAAAGACTGGTGGAAACTGGCATTTGGCAACCATTGAACCAAGCAGTCTTTTTTTAAGGAGGTACCAGGGATTTAACCTGGGACCTCATACATGCAAAGCAGGCTCTCAACCACTGAGCTCCACCTGCTCCACCCAAGTAGTTGTACAGTGACTTGTATTTAACTTATAATTCACCATGACTCAAAGGTCCTTTCCTTGCTTATTCATTATTTTTCCTTTTAAGTAACTCCTTCCTTGTTCCCATCATCTTTCTCCCCGCTCCTACCCTCCATCTTCCCCCTCCTCCCATTCTCCAGTGTGTCCCAGCTAATCTTCCAAGGGTGGAAAGGCTGTGTTTCATAACCCTAGTGTACTCCCACCTATGGGCTGGTTTCCCTACCTAATGGAATGGTATGCTCAGACTCAGTGAGTGTGCTTCCATACGCAATATTCATGCCATAGATTAACATTTAAAACGTCTGTGTTTTGTTGATTCTGGCCTATACATAGCTACTTCTTGGATACAATCCTCCCACTAGCTGTGCACCTACCAAGTAGCTTTGTGTTCTGAATATTTTTCTAATTAGTTACTTAGTCTTCTGTCATATGGGACTAAATAAAAAATACCTTTCTTAAATCAAGATATATTATGCCATTGGCTTCTCTTTAATCTACTGGGTCCCTTTTTCTGTCATAGAAATAGATTGATGGGCTGAAAATTTCATCAGAGCTTGTTTTCTCATGAGATTTGTTGAGCCTACTGCTTTTGTTTGGGCTAGAATTTATAGTAACTGTAGGTCTGATTGTTATTTTAATTGCCTTTCACTTTTGCATACTTTAGAAATATTTTATTGAAACTAGAAAGCCAAATGTTGAATATTTTTATAAATTATGTAAATAAACCTGTTTTTAATACTCAGCTGGTTTGTTTTTTGGATAAAGTTTAGGTCAGTGTTCTTCATTCAAATGGCTTTTAGGGAACTGTTTTATTCTGTTAGTATTAAAAAAAAAAAGCCCTTTTCTTTAATGAGTTATAGTCCTGAATTCTAACTGTCATGAAACATAAAGTATAGCAACTGAACTGTGACATCTCAACTTAATTTATTTGCTCAGCTTTGAATTAGAGGGCGAGATAATATCTTTTGACTAATGAAAGACTATTGTATAAATTCTGAAAATTTTAGATAATTACTTCTTTTGTTCTGTCTGTAAAAAAAAATGCAATAGAGTCTCAGTTAATTGGGTGCCACAATTCATTAAAGTATTTTGGCAGACATTTTGTCAGAGATGGCTTTGATATCTATGGGATACGTAGGATTTTCTGGGGTGATACATTAAGTTAAATGTTGAGGAGATACTAAGTTCTTCACCTCAAAACACTGTGGTCCAGGGAAGCGGGTGTGGCTCAATGGATAGAGCTCCCGTTTACCATATGGGAGGCCCCGGGTTCGCTTCCCGGGGCCTCCTTGTGAGGGCGGGCCGGCCCGCACCACAGGGTGGATTGATGCAGCGGGACCTCACAACAGGAAGCAGGTGTGGCTCAATCGATAGAGCCCCCATTTACCATGTGGGAGGCCCCGGGTTCGCTTCCCAGGGCCTCCTTGTGAGGGCAGGCCAGCCCGCGCCGCAGGGTGGACTGATGCAGCGGGACCTCACAGCAAGGGGGAGATAAGCAGACACGGAGAAGACACACAGCGAATGGACACAGCAAGCACAAGCAGCAAGGGGGGGGGGATAAATAAATAAATAAATAAATCTTTAAAAAAACAAAACAAAACAAAACAAAACACTGTGGTCCATACTGTCTAACGGCTAAAATGCCAATTCCTGGTAACAGTGAGATACTGGCTTAGCAATTTGAATCTGAGCAGCAACGTTCCAGGAGAGCATGAGGCCTGTTCAGCTTATACACATTATGTGTTTAAAGCATTGGGTGCACTTCAGGGTATCCTATAATCTTGTCAATGGCTGCACCCTGCCCCAGCAGTGGTATAGTGTACAGAGCACTTAAAGTGGAGAGAATCCCTGGGTTTAAGTCTTGATAGCACCTGACTAGCCACTGACTTGAGGAGGTTTCTCTCCGAGTTATGGTTGCCTCACCTGGAGAATAGAAATACTGAACTCAAAGGGTTCTTGTGAAGATTCAATGAGATAACATGCAGACAATATTTTATAAATCATAGAGCTCTACACAAATATCAAGTGTTTGTAAATGTGTTAACCCTGTCAGAAGCTGGTATGACCAAGAAATACATCCCTACTCTCTACATTCTCAACCTAATGCCATGCAGCTTGCCTGCCATAAGCACTGCTTCATTTCCCGCACTGGCTGTGGATTCGATATGCAGTTATGGGACATCAGCATAATCACTCAATTATGCTCAGCCTTGTGATGTCACCAAAGTGACTCAAATCAGGATAACTATGATCTGAAGGTTCTAGAGGCTTGAAGATCATCGTTTTGACCCCAAAGGGTGGGATGATATACCCTTCAAGAACTAGAAGTGAGAAAAAAGAAGCCAAAGCAAGTAAGTCTTCTGCCTGACCATGTTGCCCAGTTGGAGGTGGAGAGGAGATAACTCTGCCCTGGTGGCATCTGAGCAGGGAGCCCTGACAGAATGGGAAGCATGTGGAGAGCCATGCTTTGTTCTTGGCACTGAAGACTAGTCAAATGGGATCCTGGATGGGAATGAGCTGTAGCATCTGATGGGAGCAGGGAGAAAATTTAAATGGAGTTAGTTTCAATATCTCAGTTTCTTGTCACTAGGGATGGGCTTTATGTTTTCAGTAGCGCTTTATGTTTTCAGAAAGTCTTGAATTATTTTCCAAGAATTTTGTGTCTGGCTAAATTCTACATGTGTTTCACCAGCTTTTCTTCCTTAATTGTCAGTATTAAATCCATGTGTATGAATTTGAATGGAGATTTAATAGTCATTTTTTATATTTATTTACACTTAATTCATCCAAAAGCTGTGCTGAGTAACGACTGTTATATTTTGTAAGGTGTCTGAAGTCTGTAAGCATTTCTATTTATATGACACCAATTTTACCCATTTTTCTCCCCAGAAAGAAATTTGGATTTTTGGATGGCCAGGATGGGATCCCAATTCCAAAGCCATGATGCTGATGGCAGGATTTGAACAATACAAAGTGAGTTCTCAACTGTCTTAATTACAGTTGACTTTGAGGCAGTCGTTTTGGTAAAAGCCCAACTAGATTTTCGAGAAAGCACATGCTCTTTCACAAAACATTATTCTCCATCTCTAGGTCTTGTATGCAATTGCCAGAGCCATGGAAAAACAATTTCTGTGGCCAATAATTTTTTTCCAAGTACAGCACACAAATTGTACTTCCAGGCAGTAGGAGATGAGTAAAAAAGGAATGGTAATTTCCAAATAATTAACCCATCTGCGTCTGTCTCAGGCTTTCTGCAGTACTAAATACACCGTTATATTGATTTAAAGGCACAGGCATTATTTTGTCAATGATGAAATAATGACATTATTTTGTTATGGTCACAAGGTACTATTCTATTCATAACAGTTTGTTCTGAGACAACAGAACAGCAGGAGTAACAAATGTTAGAGCTGGAGGAGGTTTAGTGCTTATCTAAAGTCCCTTATTATCAAAGGGCCTGAAATAGTAAATGAAACAAATATAAAGCTGGGCACATGGTAGGTATATAATAAATGTCTTTGGATTAATTAATCTTAAAGATTACCCCCTTTTTATGCCTAAAGAATTATATGTATTAAATTGAATATACAGAGAAGTGCAGCTGTTCAATCTTAAGTCTTCCTGCCCCACCCATTGTCCACAAGACATAGCAGAATTTCCTTGAATTGAGAATGAGTTTTCTGCTCCATTATCTATTAATGCAATTTTGTAACAGTGACTATTGTACATTAAGGAGTATTAGATTGGAGGGTGGGAAAAGGATCCAAAAATCACTAGATATTTGGTCATAATTTATGAAGTTGTTTATCTTAAAAGCTGAAATGTTCACATTTTTAAAATTAAATCTTTTCTTCTGAGATAATATAGATTCACATGCAGCTGTAAGAAATAATACAGAAGGGGAATGGATGTAGCTCAGTGGTTGAGCTCCAGCTTCACATGTATGAGGTCCTGGGTTCGATCCCCAGTACCTCCTAAAAAAAAAAAAAAGACATAATACAGAGGAATCCCATGTTTCCCTCAACGGTAACATCTTGCAAAACTATAGTACGATATCACACTTGGGATATTGACATTGTACAATCAAGATACAGAATATTCTTATCACCACAGGGTCCCTCATTCTTGCCCTTCCAGCCACATCCAATTCCCTTCCATCCCCAGCCCTCCTTAAAACATGGCAACCACTAATCTGTTCTTTATTTCCCTAGTTTTATAATTTCAAAAATGTTATATAAATGGAATCATGCTGTATATAACCTTTTGTGATTGACCTTTTTCATTCAGTATCATTCTCTGGAGATTATCCAGGTTGTTGCATATATAAATAGTAAATGCCTTTTTTATTGCTGACTAGTATTCCATGGTGTGGATGTACCACAATTTGCAGGGCATCTGGGTTGTTTCCGGCTTTGGGCTGTCATGAACAAAGCCTCTATAAACATTTGCGCACAAGTTTTTGTGTGAACAAAGGTTTTAATTTCTCTGGAGTAAATGCTTAGGAGTGCAATTACTGGGTCATATGGTAGTTACATATTTAGGTTTTTAAAGAAATCCCTCAGTTACTTTCCAAAGTGGCTGTTCTATTGTACATTCTCATTAGCAATATATGGGTGATTCAGTTTTCCTCACCCTTGCCAGTATTTGGTGTTGTCATTAGTTTTTACTTTAGCAATTGTGATGATTAGGTTCATGTGTCAACTTGGCCAGTTTATGGTGCCCAGTTGTTTGGTCAAGGACATTTTGTTACTGTGAGGACATTTTGTGGACTTAAATCATCAGTTAGTAGATTGCATCTATGGTTGTTTACATCTACAATCAACAAGGAGATTGCCTTCAACAATGAGAGCTGCCTCATCCAATCAGTTGAAGGCTTTAAAAGGAGAACTGGTGATTTCAGCAGTCAGAAGAATTTCCATCTCTAGTTCAGCCAGCCATCTTCTCCTGAGGATTTCACTGAAAACCTTTATCAGAGTTCCCAGCTTGCGGTCTGCCATAAGGAATTTGGATTTATGTATCTCCACAGTCGTGTGGGACAATTTTATAATATCTCATAATATTTACAAATATCTCTGTCAGTTCTGTTTCCCTAGAGAACTGTGACTAATACAGCAATTCTGATAGATGTTTAGTAAAACTGTAAAACTTTTTAGAATAAATTATAGGTGAAAACTCTTTAAGATCTAAGGTTAGGCAAAATTTTCTCCTTTTTTTTTTTTTCTAATAGTTTTATATTTTACACTTAAGTTTGTAATCATTTTTGTGTTAATTCTTGTAGCTGGTGTGAGACTTAAGTCAAGTTTTGTTTTTTTCCATCTAATAAATGTTCAATTGCTCCAGCACCATTTATTGAAAAGTCTGTCCCCATTGAATTGAGTTTGCACTTTTGTCAAAAATAAGTTGAAGGGGAATCAATGAGGCTTAGTGGTTGAGTGCCGGATTCCCACATGTGAGGTCCTGGGTTCAATCTCTGGCCCTGGTACCTTATTAAAAAAAAAAAAAAAAAAGAGTTGGGCATATTTGTATGGCTCTAGTTCTAGGTTCCCTATTCTGTTCCTTTAATCAATGTTTTTCTCTCTCCATCAATACCACACAATCTTGATTACTATAACTGTATAATAGGTCATCGGATCAGGTAGACTGATTTCTCCTATTTTGTTCTTTCTTTCAAAATTGTTTTAGCTATTTTAGTTCCTTTATCTTTCCACATAAATTTTAGAATTATCTTGTTCATATTCACAAAAAGTCTTGCTGGGATTTTGGTAAGAAATTGCATTAAACCTCTATATCATTTTTGGGAGAATTGCCATCTTTTATTATGTTGAGTCTTCTAATCCAAGAACATGATGTCTTTCCATTTATTGAAATGAAATTTATTAATTTCTTTCATCAGTGTCTTATAGTTTTCAGCATACAAGTCCTGTCCATGTTTCTTTAAATTTACACCTAAATATTTCATTTTTTAGTGATTGATATTGTATTGTATTTTTAATTTCAGTGTCTATATGTTCATTATTAGTATATAGACATATACTTGAATTTTATATGTTGATTTTGTATCCTGTGACCTTCCTAAACTCACTTATTAGTTTTAGGATATTTTTTTTTTTTGGTAGATTCCTTCTGATTTTCTACATAGATATTATTTTCTATCTGTAAGCCTTTTATTGCCTTGCCTTGACTTCTCTTTTCATACTAGCTAGAACTTCTAGGCCTAAGTTGAATATGAGTGATGAGAGTAGACATCCTTGCCTTGTTCCCAATCTTAGGGACAAAGCATTCTGTTTTTCATCATTAAATATAATGTTATTTGCAGATTTTTATTGCACATACTTTTTATCAAGTTGAGGAAGGTTCCCTCTATTCTGATTTTTCTGAGAGTTTTTTTCCTGAATCGGTGTTAGATTTTGTCAAATGCTTTTTCTGCTTCGATTGGTATGATGATGTGATTTTACTTTTTTAGCTTGTTAATGTTGTAATCTACATTGATTGGTTTTAAAAAAAAAAAATAGACTTTACTTTTTAGAACAGTTTTAGATTTACAGAAAAATTGAACAGATATTACAGAGAATCCCCATATATCCCAATACCCAGTTTTCCCTATTATTAACATCTTACAATTTAATGAACCAATATTGACACATTATCATCAACTAAAGTCCATAGTTTTTAGATTTCCTTAGTTTTTCCCTAATGTCCTTTTTCTGTTCTAGGAACCTATCCAGGACTAAATTACCTTTAGGCCATGTCTCTTTAGGCTCATCTTGGCTGTGACAGTTTCTCAGACATTCCTTGTTTTTTTATTTTTTGATGGTTATCATAGTTTTGAGGATTCTGTGCAGGTATTTTGTAAGATGCCTTTCTTCTGGAATTTATCTGATATTTTTCTTATGATTAGACTGTAGTTATGGTGTGTGTGTGTGTGTGTGTATGTGTATTTTAAAGGAATACCAAAGAAAATGCGAATTTCTTTTCATTACATATGCATCAAGGGATTTATCACTGTTGATGTTGACTTTGGTAGCTTGGCTGTGGTAGTGTTTTTTCAGGTTTATGCACTGTTAAGTTACCTTCCTCCTTTCCATATTGTTTTCTTTGAAAGGAAGTCACTAGATGTAGCCCAACTTTTGGAGTGGAGGAGAATGCTTCCCCTCCTCAAGGAGAGAGTATCTATGTCTATTATTTGGAATTCTCATGCATGAGAGATTTGTTTCTCCTCCCACATTTATTTATTCAATTATTTATTTATATCAGTATGGACTCATGGATATTTATTTTATACTTTGCTTTAAAATCTAATATGAATTCATTTATTTGGTTGTTCAAATTGTTCCAGCTTTGGCCATTGAGAACTTTTTTTCAGTTGACTCTATAGTCCTTTTCCCGTTGACATACCCCCACCAATGTTTTTTTTAAATAATTTCTTATTTTATGGTACTACTCTTTTTCCTGGCCTATTCATGGAATAAGCAATTTCTCCAGGATCCCTGGATCCTTTTATTGAAGAATGGTATTAGAAACCAAGATCTGGGCACCAGGTGTGCTTATTGCTACTGGGTGTCATTTTTTTTTTTTTTTTTCGCCCACCTCAGCTGACAGAGCAAGGGAATATATTTGTGTATACTAACTTGTGTGTATACACATATCAATCAATGTTTCTATATGTAGCCATCTGTATCTATATTAAGCTAAACATGAGTTCATACTGATATCATCTGATGACTTTTGAATATTGAACCAATCATTCATCCCTAGAAGAATAAACCCTGCTTTGTCATGGTGTATAATTCTTTATATATATATATAGCTGAAATCTATTTGCTAATATTTTGTTAAGGATTTTTGCATCTATATTCATGAGAAATATCTTTGTCTCATTTTGGTATGGGCAATGCTAGCTTCATAAAATGAATCATGAAATGTTCCCTCCTCTTTATGTTCTAGAAGAGATTGTGAAGAATCAATGTTTATTTTTCTTTAAATGCTTGGTAGAATTCCCATTCCCCAGTGAAACCATTTGGGCATGGAGATTTCTTTTTCAGAGTTTTCAAATTACAAATTAAA
>JAQZBX010086366.1:0-13005 GCA_029593785.1 Cabassous unicinctus | reverse complement strand
CAATGGATATACACATCCTGGGGACTTGCCACTGAGCATAGACCACAGTTCACATCATAGACCACACTCTCTCCCACACAGTTCTGCATGGTATATTCTGGTGGAAAATGGCCTACATCCGTCGCTGCCATGCCACTCAGGACAACCCCCAAATTCAAAAAAAGCCCCTGTATTTCTACTGCCCCTCCTCTCCCTGCCCCAAAAATGTCCAGTGGCCATTGGCTCCACCTCACTGTTACAATTTCTTCCATTGCTTGAATCACAATATGTCTACAACAGAACACTACCAGGTCCACTCTAGTCCACAGCTCTTCCCCCAATCCTGAGGGGACAGGGATGGTGATGTCCACTCCACCTCCAAGTGAGAGAGGGTTTATATCCCGTGGATATGGTGGATGGGATTATCTTGCCTGTAGCTGCAGGCCCTCTCCATTCCCTGGGATGGCCATTGCCCATCGTCGTCTCCTTACCAGGTTACTCAGATGAGTCCATTGAGCTGTAGGATAAGAGTTGCAGCTCCACTGAGATTCCAGGCACAGCTGGCACTTAGGTAGGCCAGAGGCTTCAGTCTCTGGAAGTACACCTAACAACACCAGCATCACATATAGGTTTGAATAGAAGAGACTGATGGACCATGCACAGGGATGACTTATTTGAGTCCAACTCTGTCACTCTCAGGAGCACAGATTCCAATGAATAGCCCACTAATTAGACATCAATCTCTGGGGCTATCCCCACTTATATAGGACCTGGGTGTCTCCAGAGCCCTCACGGGTCCCTCTGTGTGGGGTGATATCCACTTTGGTGTTCTATGAGATCCTACTGAGGTGTGCGTAAGCATTAACTCTGGGATGACCTCCCGACTCTCTTTGAAGTCTCTTAGCCACGTGAACTCATTTCTCTTTACCTTTTCCCCCTTTTATTCAAGGTCTCTTTCTAATCGTGTTGCCAGTTGGCACTTGGTATTAATCCCTCCTTGCCAGGGAGACTCATCTCCGGGAGTCATGACCCACGTTGGGGGGAGGGTAATGCATTCATATGCTGAGTTTGGCTTAGAGAGAGGCCACATTTGAGTAACAAGGAGGCTCTCACTTGGTAACCCTTAGGCACCCCATAACAGTAGGCTAAGTTTCAATTAGAAGAATAAATACTCATAAGGCTAGTCCTCAATAACAAGCACCTATCAGTGGGCCATCCTCTTTTGCCAGACACTGCCTCTGCACTCAGGGGACTGTTGCTGCTCCCTTGGGTTATGTAGCAGAGCTCTCCAGGCTGGGAATTCTGATTCCCTCATTTATTGAGTAATTGTCTACCCACCGTGACCATGCCCCATCCCTTGATCATTTGAACAATTTTATATATCTTTCATGTATATTCAGATGGACTTACTCCCATGATTCCTCCATCCCAGGCACCCCCCACCAATGATCCTCTGCAGCCCCCCTTGTAACCCTTCTGTGATCTAAGCCTTCCTTGAATATGAAGCCCATATAATAACAAAATACAGTTAAAAAGAAAAAGAAATAATAATGATAATTTTAAGGTCAAGAGATAAGTACAAGGAAACTCAGATAAAAAAAAAGAAACTAAACTAAAAATAAAATATAATTAGCAGATTGGGACATTCGAAAAAATGGGAAAAAAAACACAAAAAAATCCTTTTTACAATAAATTATTCTTTTTTCCTTTTATCACTGTATTATCAGATGTCCAGTGTATCATGACACCTTCCCCCTCTCATTTCCCAGTGTCTCCCAAATTTCAATTTAATTTTCAAAGACGTTTTAGGTCACAGCAAAGTCACACATGGAATACTAGAGACTCCCACATACCCAACCTTCCTACCCCTTCCCCACCCCATATTAAAACCTTTATTTTATTTTTTTTATTGATGTTAGCATTATTATAACTGTTATACAGATAGTAAAATATAGTTACTAAAAATTTTCAATGGTTTACAGTATAGTTTACAATTTAGACTGTACAGTTTAATAATTTTTGATGATATTTACCATGCCCTGTGTCCATTAATTGTATACATGTTTATAATTATCAAATTGTATTGTTAAATTGGACCTTTTAAAAATTATATAATGTAATCTCCTTGGTAACCATAAAAAGAATATCTAAAAATCTACACAAAAGGAATTGAGAAACAATTCATAATGGCTCAATATTGAAGGTCATATAAACAAAAAGAAAGAAAATAATGAAGAAAAAGAGGGACCAAAAATGTATGATTTATATAAAACAAATAACAAAATGGTAGAAGTAAATCTTGCCTTGTTTTAGTTACCTTAAATGTAAATTGATTCAGTTCCATTTTAGTGTGCCAGGCTTCTATGACAAATACCACACAATGAGTTGGTTTAGACAATGTGAATTTATTGTTTTACAGTTTTAGAGGATAGAAGACTTGTTTCTTTCTGGATTCAGTAGCTTTCTGGTGCTGGCTTGTCACAATCCTTGGGGATTATTGACCTGTATCCCAGCCTCACTTCCCATCGCAATGTTCTCTCCTTTCTTCTCTGGGTTGTTGCTAACTTCCTACTTCTCCCCATGGAATTCTTCATTTGAGGCCTCCAGTAATGTGAATTAAGACCCACCCTCATTAATGTGGGCCTTTTCTTAACAAAAAATAATATCTTTATAAAGCCTCACTTGAAATGGGTTCACACCTACAGGAATACAGATTAAGATTAAGAACATGTCTAAATTGGGATAGATAATTCAACTGACTACACTCTCTAATCAAAAGGCAGAGATTGGCAGAATGGATAAAAGAACATGCTCCATAAACTCAGCTCCTCATTGGTTAAAGTTTTATCATCAGAATGCAGCAATCCAGTCACAACTTCAAGTTCATTCTAAATTGAATTCTCTTGCTATTTTTTACCAAATCTGCAGTTATGTCCTCCACTGAAGTCTTGAAGCCCTCAAAATCATTTATGAGGTTTGCAATCAACTTCTTCCAAACCTCTGTCAATATTTATATTTTTACATCCTCCTATGAAGCACAAACATTTTTTAATGGAATCTTGAATGGTGAATCTTTTTCAGAAGGTTTTCAAATTACTTTGTCCAGGTCCATCAGAGGAAACACTATCTATGGCAGCACATTGTGTTAGCAGGCATGAAAATATTAATCTCAATATATATATACCTTCCTCAGAGCTCTTGGGGGACCAGGATCATCATCAGTGAGCAGTAATACAGTATAAGGGGATCATGGAAATGAACCTTCCTCATTCAGCCTTCTTTTATTAATACCCTTTTTTCCTGGAGTGCCAGAAGAATAGGGCCTTTGATCAGACCTTGAGCATCTGCATTGCAGGCCTATAATACTGCTTGGAGAGTGAAAGGAACAAAGAGTTCAGCCAATAAGTACTTTGTTTGCTCAGGAAATGTTACACATTATGCAAATTAGCAAGGAACTTGTTGGCAGGACTGGGGCATTGTATCCATGACAACACGCTCTGTTGTCCAGTTTCTGTCACTGATAAGTGAGATTCCTGGACTTGACTATCCAGACCAAGGAATCCAAGCCAGTTGTTCCCGATTTGAGACAGGTTGTGTGGGATCATAGAGCCCTGCTTTAGAACTTCCCTGCCACAGAGGCTAGGACCTAGCTGATAGCCTGGAGGGCCTCACTCAGCAAAAAGAATCATCTGGTCTCCTCTACAACTTTTCCACGTCTCTACCTCTCACCTCCCTTCTTACATGCTTAACCTTACTCTCACATTTCCCCTAACGAATAAAAATTCATTTGAGCTCACATTAACTTGTCCTCTGTCTAGCTTACGTGGACACAGTTTGAACCATGATTGACCCAGGAAACTCTGGAGCACCAGGACAGTCCTGCCAGGCAGTAGCTACAGCCCTCTGGATTTGGAACAGCCCAAAATGCTCAGTTGTCTCATCCTGGAAGAGTGGTTAAAGGCCAGTATTGAAGGACAGGGCTTACCTTTGGTCCAGGGGTAAATAGTAGCATGGAACACTTACAGAGGACTTACTGTGTGCCCACCACCATCTAGACACTTTCAGATATTCTGTCATTTAATTTTCATGGCAAAATGATGAATTTTATATCATTATCACCATTTTATCAAAGAAGTTGTAGACAAAATCTTTCTGTTACAGTCACACATTCAGTTCCTGGAGCGGCAGAAACACTGTCCACACCTGAGATCACAGATCTCATGATCTTTCCCAGCAGGCCCTGAAAGAATGGAAAGGATACCTTGGGAGATGTTACAGGAACTTTGGGGTAGAGGTTCAGGTGATGCAGGGAGAGCAGGAAAGGAAGGTTTCAAGTGATCCAGGTCCCCTTGCCCTTAGGAAAGTCTGCCTGGCTTCCCATAAGCCCTGGGCCTACCCAGGTGACTGGTAATGAGAGTCCTGGAAGACCAGGGCTGTCTAGAAGCAAAGGGCCACAACAACTCACATGGCTGAATAAGATGAAGTGTTCACCCCACACATTCCTTGTCATCTTATTCTTGGCACTTCCCTGATAATGAAGTTTCTTTCTTACTTTTCTGGAATATGTATATATTCTACAATGAATAATGTACTTTTATAAGTTCTTTAGCTTTTATTCAATAGATCAGGATATTTATTTTTCTAAGCCTTTTTATATTCTTAAAATTATATGTGAGAATCATACTTTTTTGACAAGTACCAGTTAAAACAACAAAAAAGTAATGTTTCTGGGCGATGGCATGTGGGTTGCTTTTAGGGCACTTAGAAACATGACAGAAATACAGGACAGAATCTCTTTTCCTTGAATGCATCTACATGACTTAATTAGAGAGGAAAATTGTGTTAAAGGTATATAAATATATGTTGGTTTGTATACAAATTAATCAGGGTGTATGTTTTGGAATATATGATTGATGAGGTTATGGACTTTATAGAAAAATAGAAAACCATGAAAGTCCTGAGTTCCTGAGTGTAGTAACAGCACTCCAAGTAAAAACATCAATACATTAGCTTTAACATATATTTGGGTGGTGGAAGAATACACATCCTTAACTTGGTAAGATAGTTATAAGTCTCAAAGGAATAGTTTAATCTTAACTGCAGAGAAGGTCAGGTTATTATGCAGAGGGAATTCCACTGGGTTATATTCCAAAAGTAATGGTCAAAGGGATACTTATTTCACCTTATTATTACAGGGTTTTATTTTTGTGAAATTAATTCATGGGGTAGACATACAATAAATGAAGACATGAACAAACTGATAAATGCACACTGACAAATTTGATGAGTGACCTGAAGGAATAGTATCGTCATAATTAAACCAATGGAGAGGAGAAAGGGAAGGCTAACTTGGGGTAAAATTCAGAGAATGGATATTTGAGGAATTGTCATTAATATGAGAATGTAGGAAAATGAGTGTGTGGTAAGAATGTGTGTGTAGAGATTAGAGTAGGAATGAAAGTTGACAATAGTGCTCAATGTAGAGATAACATCAATGCTCCTTTGTGTTTGTGTCGTTCTGAGAGGGTGTATCAAAGATTAATCTTCAGATTTTTGAGAAGCTGTTTAACTACTATTGGAGACTTGAGGAAGATTATTGTTTACTTGTGGGGTGAAAATTAATTGCTTCAGTTTGAGATAGCTTTCCAAATCAATTAATTCCTCTGTGTAGTAGGACACAATTTCATCTATTAAAAGTGAAGGGAGGCAGCGCTACCCTCTGCCTCGCAATGTACCGCTGGCCTGGGGCGGAGGTTATGGGCAGGGGCCACGCTGCGCGCACTCCCTGGTCCCCGTGCAGGTTCGCGCTCCCACACCTGGGCTGAGGTGGCAGTGGCGGTCGCTGAAGCTATGGGGGGAAGGGCTTAAGAATGTGGGTGGGCGATGGACAGGGCACGGCTGCCCCAGGGGCAGGAACCAACGCTTGACCTCCAGCTATGGCCCTCGTCCAGACACTGCCTGCTCCTCTCCTCCCAGCTGCTTCTCTTAACAGGATCTCTGTACACCTTAGAAGTGCTTGAGCATGAGTGATGAAGATGAGCATGAAGCCTCTGTTTTACAGCTGCATGTGTAGGGAAACAAATGCTTACGTAATTTGATGTACTTAAATTTTTTTGAGTTTGCAAATAAGCATATTATGTCTCTACTGAAGGAGACTTCTGGCAGGGAACAATTATATGAGGACCCTGTCCCTGGAGGTAAACCTCAATGCGCAAAGCCAGAAAACAGACAAACTTGGAACAAAAGTTGTCTAAAATGACTCACAAGGCTTTGGAGAACATTAATGTGGTTGGCCAAGGCCTGAAGCATCTCTTTCAGCACTAGCGCAGGATGTCATCAGTGTCTCCACAAGATGTGCAGCAAATTGAGGCAGAGCCAGAACCTAAATGAATCTGGAAAGCCAGAAAACATGTGCTCAGATTGGTGGTGTATCCACCCACCCCACAGCTCTGAATAGACTCCTGCAACATATCTGAGTGCCACCCAAGATGAAGAGAAGGACTAGCTTGCATAGGAGGTGGGGGCAAGCCAGAGGTCCCAAAATGAAGCCTCAAATCACCAGGAGATGGCAACTGTGATACAGTCAGGCCGAGTTCTTCATCCAGGACAGATGCTCCTATCAGCTGACCTGTGAGAGAAATAGCTTGTGCTGCTGCTGCTGCATGTCTCCCAGGAAAGGAGGCAACTGCAGAGCAGATTGAGTGGATGGAAGTAAGCAGCCTTTCACAGATTTCCAGTACAATGGCTTCTAGAACTGATAGCAGCATCCACATGGACTCTGAATGGAACACCAGACCCTCAGTGTACAAAAATTCCTACTGCTTACCTACAGCAGAAGATACTGCAGCTCACAGAACAGATCAGGGCTGTGCAAACAGCCTGGGATTACAACATTGCCAATTACTTGAAGCTTTCCAGCAGTGCAGACAAGCAAGAGGCAAGCTGCACCAAGCAGATCTTTGAGAAGAAGAACCAGAAACACTCCCAAACAACCCTCCAGCTACAAAAGAAGCTTGAACAGTACCACTGGGAGATGCAGAGTTTGAACAGAATGGGATCCCACACCAAAATCTGAAAGATGTGCAGTGATCTGTCTCAAGTGTGGACTCTCCAGTTTCAGGCTTCCCATTCTGCAGCAGGGACTGTAGTCTCAAAGCCCAGAGTGATTTCCTCATTGATTCAGAATAAATTTGGCAGTGCAGACAACATCTCTACCTGACGGACTCTTTAGAGGAAGGGCAAGTGGAGGATAGGGGGAAGACTTTGGGGGTGATTTTAAACTTTAAATAGACCCCAAAATATGGTAGTGAGGAAGATTGTTCTAGTGCCACATCAGGCTCAGTGGGAGCCAACAGCACCACTGGGGGCATCACTGAAGGAGCAACCAGATCTAAAACAAACACCCTGAACATGGAGCGCTCAGGATTATATGCACTACTACATGAGATCCAAGAGATCCAGGAAACAGAGGAATCATTTGAGACCCTCAAGGAACATTATCAGAGGGGCTATTCCTTAATTATGCACATCTTACTGGAGGAGTGATATAAGTATGAATGATAAGAAGAACAACTAAATGACTCAACAAGCTCCACTACAACGAAGTCTTGAACTTGAAGCAAGAATTGGTAGGCATGGAAGAGAAAATCCCCTTTCAGCCCTGTGAAAATGCTGAAACATCCAGGAGGCCCTGGAGGTATAATAGACCCACATCTCCATGATGATGCTACAGCAGCAGGTGGTGCAGCTAGAAAGAATTGAGAAATCTACTGGCTGGAACCTTCTGGGAAAACTCATCAACACCCTTCAGGCCATCATGGTGGCCCTTTTGCTCTTTGTCTCCACAAGGGCGAATGGCATGGTTGCCTTCATGAAGACTCACAACAGGATGTTCAGAACTTTATTCCTCATGGTTTTTATTGCCTGTCTCTGGAAACACTTAGATGCCTTCTTTAGCTATGTGGAGTGTTTCTTTTCATCACCCAGATGATGCTGGCACAAGAAGGCAGATGCTCCCTTACCCTCTAGTGAGTGTATGCAGCAAAGAATTAGACAACAACTTACATACCCCAAAGTTTTCTACAACAACAAAGGAGTTGAGTGAATCTGCCTACATTTAGAATAATGGTTTATTCTTCAAGAGATGCAATTGCAATAGGAATTTTTAGATTTTATCCAAGAAGTTTTTTAGGCAAAAATCTTGGATCATTTGTATATAGCATGATTTTCCTTGGCATACAAATCTTAAAACAGTCCTTTAATATGAACCAACAGTCTGGAGCACACTGAAGGGCATTCTAAATTGTGGCTTGAATGACTGCACTAAACCCACTGAAAAGATGAAAAAAGCTGATTAGGGCAAACCAGTTCAACCTAGCCATATGCCTTGTCTGGGCTTACCACCTTTTTCCCCTTCCAGACTAACTTTAGTGTGAAATCCTACCACATTCCATGTTGGACTCTTTGGATTCAAGTGGATTTTCCTTGTCCATGAAAGAACACATGGATCTCCCAGACTTTCTCACCCAAGTTGGCCATTCATGCTAACCCTGGAAGTATAATTACTTTTGAAATTGATTCTATAACCTCTGCTAGGATATTGAAATAAGAACATAATGCCTCACAGGATCACTGCAGAGCCCTACTACAGTATTTTGAAGTAGCCCTCTAAATACATAATTTTACAAAAAATTCTTTGTCTACACTTTTAAGATTTTTTTAATATGTGTAGAAAACCAATTTAAAAACAAAAACGTCTAAACAGCATACTTGGAGAATATAATACTCAAACTCTCAGGGCTTCCTTATGGTTTATAATAGGATTTTAAAATTATTATTAGAGTCCTGGGCAAGATGGCATTAGTTTAAGTGGGTGTTCACCATCTCTCTTGCAAAAAATGGTTGAGTGGAGACAAAATCCTCCCCAAGTGAGCTGTACTGGGAGCCCATGGAGCAGGAGCCTTTGGGTCATCAATCTGGAGGGAGCTGGACAAAGAAATAAATTTCTCAAGATAAAACCATGAGTTTTAGCCTCATGGATGGAAACTGTGGATGGCTAAATGCCACCCTCAAGGCAAAAATCTAAGGTGGGTCCCAACACAGGCTGGCCACCAGTGGGAAAGAGCATTCTCTGAGAAAAAGAAGGTTCTGGCAAAGGGTAGAAAGGGGTTTCCTTTCTATGGGTTTGGTTACCTGAGCACCCTTTGAGCTTTGGGGAGAATACCAGCTGGCTCAAGCTGGCACCAGGCAGAGGGGAGAGACAAGTCTGCTAAGGAAGTCTGATTTACCTTGCCCTGGGACACAGAAACTTGGCCTGTGAGAGGATGGATTCAGGCAATTGACTAGTTCCATGCTAAAAACTATCAAATTTTCAACTCTCCTAAGGGAAGAAGTCAGTAGAAAGCACTTAATAAGCTTCCAAGAGCCTATTTAGGAGGAGGGGGTGGTCTAGAAGAGGGTTGACAGTCATTTCTGTGAAATGACTTCACTAGCCAGTGTCCCATTCGAATTTCAAAAGGAAAGTCAACCTGACCAGGAGAGGAGAGGGGGGATCTGCTCACACAGCCTGTTGAGTCCTGCTGCTCTGGGAGAGCCAAAACTGCCCAAGGGAAAGTGACTGGATAGATTTCTGAAGAACTAACTGACCCAACCAGAGAAGGAGTTTCCACCTTGAATGTACAAGGTCCCTAGTTTGATTCCCAGCTCCACTTAGAGTAGTGATCCACCAAGATATCAAACATCCAGCTGATACTCTAGGACAGAGAAGACATAGACATTATTTTGGTATTAGCTTCTCTTGGGTCTCTTATTTTTCCTAAAAATTGTTACTTTAAAAAAAATTAAATTAGTTTACTCACTAAAAATGCTGCAAAACTGCAGAGAGAAGGCTGCAGAATAATTGATTGATGAACACCAGCAGCCTGAGAAGCTCCACAGGGGCCTAAGAAGGAACTGTTTTTCTTTAGTTTTTGTTCGACTGCTTGCTCATGTGTGTGTGTGTTTTGTTTTTTTGTTTTGTTTTGTTTTGTTTCTTCTTTTTCTTTCCTCTTCCCCCACCCCCTTTTTTTTACTTAGGTGCTGCTGACTTCTTTCTTCTTTTCTGTGCTTCCTCTTCCTTGATTTCCACTTTTTGTATATACTGATTTTGTCTACCAAAGCTATCTCTTTTCCTTCCTTCATCAGTCTATCTTCCACTTTCTGTTGTTCTTACATTCAACCATTCTTTATTTAGTCCTCAATAGTTCTGGTTTTTATTTCTATCTTGTCTATTGTGTTATATTTTTTTATTAAATTTTATTTTTGTCCTTTCTTTTCTCTTTCTCTCTCTCCTCATCATTCTGGCCTTTTAAATCATTCTATAGATTTTTCTTTAATCAGTTTCCCATTTCATTATAGGTGCTTCACATTTTAATTCCTGTTACTCTACATGGCTTACATGAGTTACATATTCATTTTATTAAGTCTTATATGGCCCCTTTTCTAACTTTTACTATTAATATTACTACTATCCTTTTTCCTTACTTATCTCTTCCACTTTCTGTGGCCCTAATTTTTCTTTCAAGGGCACATAGAAAACAGCAAGGAAATAGAAAAAGAAAAAAAAAATTGTCAAAAAGAAATCTTAACATACAAATAAAAACAGCAGGCAAATAAAACTGTAGAGTAGAGAGAAAAGCTAATCACCTGAATAAACCCATCAAGATAAAAAGATGACCAGACAGCAACAAAAAATTTCAAACCATACTAAGAAACAGGAAGATATGGCCCAGTCCAACAAACAAACTAAAAACCAGGAAGAGATGCAGAACATTAAAAAACTCATAAAAGCTGTCAAAACAAATATCATGAACCAACTTAAAGATGTGGAGGAAGAGATTAAGGATATTAAGAAGACACTGGGAAAACATACTGAAGAAATTGTAAACATACATAAAAAGATAAAGCTATGATGGTGATGAATGGCACAATCCAAGAAATCAAAAAGATACTGGAATCACATAAGAGCAGATTTGAATAGGCAAAGGAAATAATTAGTGATGTGTAAGACAGTACATCTGAAATCAAACAAATAGGAGAAGAGATAAATAAAAAGATAGAGAAAATCCAGCAAGGACTTAGTGATTTGAATCACAACAGAAAATGCACAAACATATGCATTATAGGCATCCCAGAGGGAGAAGAGAAGGGAAAGGGAAGAAAGAGTGCTGGAGGAAATAATGGCTGAAAATTCCCAACCCTATTTCAGGGAGAAGGATGTACAAGTCCAAGAAACACAGTGCATCCCAAACAGTATAAATCTCAACATGACTAACCCAAGACATATACTTATCAAACTGTCCAATGCTCAAGATGAAGAGAAAATACTGAAAGCAGCAAGAGAAAGGAGACCATCACATATAAGGGAAGCACAATAAGATTAAGTGCTAATTTCACATCTGAAACCATGGAGGCAAGAACACAGTGGTATGACATAATTAAGTTATGAAAAGAAAAACTTCCAACCAAGAATTCTCTATTGAGCAAAGCTGGCATATAAAAATGATAGAGAGTTCAAAATATTCACAGATAAATAGAAACTAAGAGAGTATGCCAATAGAAACCTGCCCTTCAAGAAATACTAAAGGGAGTTCTGCAGGTTGAAAGGAAAAATCAGAAGAGAGAGAGTTGGAGGAGAGTGTAAGAACAACTCAAAGAACAAAAAAAGAAATAAAAACAAGATATGACATACATAAAACCAAAGAAAATATGTCAAATGTAAGTAATTCCTTGAGAGTAATAGCATTGAATGTTAATGGATTAAACTCAGCAGTCAAGAGACACAGATTGGCAGAATGAATAAGAAAATATGATCCATCTATGTGCTGTCTACAAGAAGCCCACCATAGACTCAGAATTCAAGGAGACTGAAAGTGAATTCTTAGAAAACAATTTTACAAGCAAACAATAACCAAAAAAGGGTGGGATTACCTATACTAATATCTGACAAAATAGATTTTAAATGCAAAAGTTTGTAAGAGACAAAGACAGACACTATATTTTAATAAAAGAGGTAATCTTTCAAGAAGAAAGAACAATCATAAACATTTATGCACCTAACCAGGACACCTCAAAATATGTGAGGCAAACAATGGAAAAACTAAGTGGAGAAATAAATGACTCTACGATTATACTGTGGGTCTTTAATACACAATTATCATCATTAGATAAAACATCTTGACAGAGAATCAATAAAGAAACAAAGACTTTGAATAATGCATTAGAAGATCTGTACCTATTAGACACATACAGAATACTACACCTAAATACAGTGGGATATACATTCTTCTCGAGTGCACATGGTCCTACTCCAAGATAGACCACATACTAGGCCACAGAAAAGTTCTCAATGAACTCAGAAAAATTGAAATTATGCAGAATAATTTCCTGACCAAAATGAAATGAAGCTGGAAATCAGTAAGAGCCAGAGAACCAGATCAGGCACAAAGATATAGAAGTTAAAGAAGACACTCTTAGAAAAACAGTGTGTCAAAGAGGAAATTTCAAAAAAAACCAGTAACTACCTTGAAATGAATGAAAATGACAACATAACATACCAAAATCTATGGTATGCAACAAAAGCTGTACTGAGAGGGAAATTCATAGCCATAAATGCACATACCAAAACACAAGAAAGAGCTAAAATTGAAGATCTAGCTGCACACTTGGAGGAATTAGAAAAAGAACAGCAAACCATCCCAAAAGGAAGTAGAAAGAAGGAAATAAAGATTAGAGCAGAACTAAATGAAATAGAAAATAAGAAAGCACTAGAAAAAATTTAAAAAACCAAAGGATTGTTCTTCAAGAATATCAATAAAGTTGACAAACCCTTAGTTAGACTAATAAAGAAAAAAAAAAGAGAGAAGATGCAAATACAGAAAATAAGAAATGAAAAAGGGTATATCACCACCAACCGCATATAAATAAACATTATCATAAGAGGATACTTTGAAAAATTATATGTCAACATAAAGGATAATTTAGAGGAAA
>JAQZBX010086365.1:0-13012 GCA_029593785.1 Cabassous unicinctus | reverse complement strand
CCTAAATATTTGGGTTTTATCTATCATATTTTATTTTCACCACTCTTTTGACACTTTTAATTACTTTTATTGATATAATCTTCATTTCTAGACTCTCTTCCAGGCCTCTCTCTCCTGTCTTTTCTTTTCAGGCTGTAGCACATCCTTTAGTATTTCCTGCAAAGCGGGTCTCTTGGTTACAAACTCTCTCAGTTTCTGCTTATCTGTGAATTTTCTAAACTTGCCCTCATTTTTGAAAGACAATCTTGCCAGATATAAGATCCTTGGTTGGAAGTTTTTCTCTTGCAGTATCTTAAATATATCATACCACTGTCTTCTTGCCTCCATGGTTTCTGGTGAGAAATCAGCACTTAATCTTATTGGGTATCCCTTATATGTTATGCATTACTTTTCTCTTGCTGCTCTCAGAATTCCTTCTTTGTCTTTGGCATTTGACATTCTGATTGGTATGTGTCTTGGAGTTGGTCTATTTGGATTTTTTCGGATTGGAGTATGTCATGTTTCTTGGACATGGATATCTATGTCCTTCAATAGGGTTGGGAAATTTTCTACCATTTCTTCAAATATTCCTTCTGCCCCTTTTCCCTTCTCTTCTCCTTCTGGGACACCCATGGCACGTATGTTTGCTCATCTCTTGCTATCGTTTAGTTCCCTGAGACCTTGTTCAAGTTTTTCCAATCTTTTCTTCATCTGTTCTTTTGTGTGTTCACTTTCAGAGGCCATTTCTTCAAGCTCATCATCCTTTCTTCTGCCTCCTCAAATCTGCTATTATATGATTCCAGTGAATTTTTAATTTCATTTATTGTGCCTTTGATTCCCATAAGATCTGCTATTTTTCTATGTATGCTTTCAAATTCTTTGTGCTCATCCAGTGTCTTCTTAACATCCTTAATTGCTTTAGCCATCTCATTGAATTTATTAAGGAGATTTGTTTGAACATCTATGATTAGTTGTCTCAACTCCTTTATGTAATCTGGAGGCTTATCTTTTTACTTTAAACGAGCTATATCTTCCTGTTTCTTGGTGTGGATTGTAATTTTTTGTTGGTGTCTTGGCATCTGGCTTACTAGATATTTATTCTGGGTACAGTTTTTCCTCTTTAGTTTAGGGCTTCCTGCCCTTTCTCTCTTGCTGGTTGTGGAGTAGGAGCCAAGGATGTAGTTGGTGCTGTAAGCTGTGGAGGCTCAAGCTGCCCTCAGTGCCCCAAGGACCGATGAAGCTTTTCCCAACTTTCTCCTTTGCCAGGGGTAAGGACAGAGCCACAGCTGTGTGGAATAATCCAAGTCAAGCAGGCCTGGGCTGTAGTTGCCCAGAGAGACTGATGAAGATTCATGCCCCCTTTTCCCCTGCCTGTGGCAGGGATTGAGCTGCAGGTGTGGGCAGCAACCTTCGTAGTGCAGGTCCAAGATGACCGCAGTTGCCCTGGTAGACTTCTGATTATTCAGTCTGTGTCAGCCAAATGTACCTGCAGTTACCCGGATAGGCTGTTGCAGGGCCTGCCAGCTTTCTCCCTGCTTGAGGTGGGGCTGAAGCCTAGGCTAGGGCTGCAGACCAAACTGGGTGAAAGAAATCAGTCTCTAAGGTCACCATGATTTTCAGTCAGCCTGGCTTCCCCTCATGCTGCAAGTGGAGTCAAAATGGCGGCTACCGGCCTCCTTCTGACTTGGACAGGTTCAATATTCAGCTGTTCTTAGGGTTATACTTTAGCCAGCTGAACTGACTAATCAGTAGCTGAGATCGGTGGCCAACCGTCTCTTCCTCCCCTGTTTTTGGGAAATAGAGCTTCCAATTCCTGCCACAGAATAGCTCCTGGGGTGGCTTGTGCCACCAAAGTAGGATAATCACCAAGTATACATGCATTTTAAATTTATGTAATGACATTTTATTACATGTCAATCTGCTTATTTTTTCACTCAAAACTATGTACACTTAGTCCATAACTTGTAGCTGTCATGTCCCATGTTTTCCACATGGTGCTCTGTGCAATGCATAGACCACATGTTGCCTATAATCTCCATTTTTATACAGGTGGAGGGGGAAAGCATTTCAAAGAGCAGAGAATCCATTGAGATAGCATGAGACCCATAGATCAGTCTGTTGGGCAAAGGGGAGGTACAGTGAAAGAGGAAAAGCACTGGGGAAGGACAGATGAAAAGAAAGGACAATGTTAAACATTGCATCAAAGTGCATTTGTGTTTATTTTTCCATTCAAGTTCAGAATAACTCTACTGGGTAGGTATTATTATTATCAAGATTGCGTTATTGATAAGAAGGCTCAGCGAGGTAGGCAGATTCCTCAGGGTCAGTCCTGGACAAATCAGGACAGTTGGACAGAGTCAACCAATCAGTTAGTGAAAGAGCTTCCATTTAGACCCAGATTAGTTTTTCTCCAGAGGAGTGGTTCTCAACCTTAATGGCACATTGCAATCACCGAGGGAACTTTTAAAATATTGATGCTCAGGAACCTTCCTCTACTTCCCCCTCCCCAAAAGATTCAGGTTTAATTGGGCTGAGGTAGGGCCCAGACACTTTTTGTTTTTGTCTTAAGTAAATATTTTTGGGGGAGTATAACATACAGGTAGAAAAGTGCTCAGAATCCAGGCATAGTTTGATGAACTTCACAGAGAACAGATAACCAGCATGCAGAACAACTGAACATTATAGACCCAGAGGTCTTCCTTCTGCCCTCTTCCAGTCACTCCCCAGCCCCCAAGGGCAAACACTACCCTGACTTCTGACACCATAGAGCAGTTTTGCCTGGTTTTGAACTTTATTGAAATGGAAACATACACTGTGCACTCTTTTGTGTCTGGCTCCTTTCTCTGAAAAGTATGCTTGTAAGATCCATCCATGCTGTTGAATATAGTTGTAGTTTGTTTACTTAAATTCTCTCTGAAAAGTGTGAACTTGCTACAGTAATGGGAAGGCCTTCGTATCCCCCTCAATGCTCTTTAATTCCTCTGTCCTGCAGACAAGTCCATGGGGCTTCTGACTACACAGCATCTCTATTATTCTCCCATGAATGCCATTGTGCTGATGGAAATCGGGGTGAAACTATCTTTGAAAGGATCACTTTGGTTTGTTCCAGTTTCAGCTAATAGACCTGAGTTAAGTTACAGAGCCTTAGATCACAAGTGCAATAGGAGTTTCTGTTTCTTCATAGAGAGTAAAAGATGAAGCAACTGAATATGGAAAGCTGGATGCCTTTTATGTGAAAAGGAACTCAGCTAGACGGGAAAGAGTGGGGAGCTGGAGATTTCATTTCCTGTAGCTATTTCCTCTGTGAAATGGGGTTGAGAAGAGCATGAACAGGAGTTTCTTGGTTTTAAAGTTTGCAAATTGCAGGTTCAGTTTAGAGATGGCCAAGTCCTGACCTGATTAGAATCAGTTCTGCCTGGTTTGGTAGTCAGCAATCCAGGGGACAGCTATGGCAGCCCATGAACATATGGCATCGGCTTGCAGCTAGGCACTGCATTACTTTTGGTGGGCAGATAGTGGGGTTTACTGTCTTTCATGTGTTTTCACTTGTTTGTGAGTTGGCTTTGGTTGAATCTTGAAGTATATACTATCCTCCAGGCTGTGGATTACGGCATGGTTCATTTAGCTCATGATATTTTGCACCTGTAAGTAGAAAATCTTAACATACTTCATTATTTTTTTTTTAATTATCTACTTTAATATTAGGTAATAAGTGCATGTCTCATAATTGGATAACCACTAGGTTATAAGAAAGTCTCATAAATCTACACATGGGCATTTTAATGTCCCAGCTTATATTGAATGACATGGCAGTGTGAGTATTGTTGAATTAGTAAATCCTTCTTTGTGACTCACAGTATAGAGAAAGCTGTATTATCCCTGATAATATTTCTTCTAGAACCACTTAAACTATGAAGCAGTCAAAAGGGGGAAGATATTTATTGGCTAATTGGGATTCGGAAGGTATATCAGTTAGCTATTTCTGTGTAACAAACCAGCTCAAAGCATGACTTATAACAACAACTGTTTATTTGTTCATGATTTTGTGAGTTGCTGTTTGGGCTGGAATTGGTTGGTAAGTTCGTGTGTGTTCCACATGGTACCAGCTGGGCTCACTAACATGTTGGGGCCTCTTGGTTAGGCAGGAAGGGCTAGGAAGGCTAGGACCCTTCTCCATGGGTCTTTCATTCTCCAGGAGGTTAGCTTAGACTTGTTCACCAGAAAGCAGCATTCTAAGGGGCTTTGCTTGGAAAGTGTGTTATGTTATTTCTCCCACATTCTATTGGTCAAAGCAAGTCATAGGCCAGCACAGATTCAAGGAGTGGGGAAATGGACTCTTAATGGAGTTGCTGCAAAGACTTTACAGTTATTATTAATCAACTCCAGGAGGTTTAATAAGACCTCTGATTAGGTACTTTCTAGCTTCATGAATTTACAGATCTAGTCTTCATTTTGTACTTTTAAGAAATTATATTTCTCTTTTATTTAGTCTGAGGAATATAGGTATATATCTATATTTGCATGTGTGTATAATGAGCTTTACTTTGTTTAAAAAAAAAAAAAAACTAAACACAAAATTGAAAAAAAATATTCCATGGAATAATGAGCTAGGGTTAGTGACCATTTGTTATCCCCTCTAAGATAAGATCTCTACATCAATTTATCCAAGAAGGAGAGTCAGCAGCAACTAATGAATCTGGAAGAAACAGGGAAGAAAATACCAATTCCAAGAACAGTGAAGACAAAGAGAACTTTCTGGGTAGAAGAACAGCTAAGGCGCTGTTGTGGAAGAAGCTGAGGTACATTGGGAGAATCAGAGGAAGCCAGCGTACGGACACTCAGAGGGCAGAGATATGTGTGTGTCCAGTAGAGGTGAAGCTGGAGAAGTTTATAGGAGTGTATTAGCTACAAGGGATGCTGATGCAAAGTACCAGAAATCTGTTGGCTTTTATAAAGAGTATTTATTTGGGGTAGAAGCTTACAGTCACAAGACCCTAAAGAGTTCAACTCAAGGTACCATAAGAGGAACTTGCTCACCCAATGTCATTGGCCACATGTTGGAGTAAGATGGCGGGCGATGTCTGTGAGGGTTCAGCCTTCCTTCTTCCTCTTAAAGGCTCCATGGTCCCAGCTTCTTCCAATCTCAGCTGTAGGTTGATATAAGGCTCATTCTCTTCCCAGGGCTCATTTCTTTCTGGGCTCAGCTGCTCAGTTCCCTTCATAAGGCCAGCTGTAGACCACTAGGTTCATCTCTCTTCCCGGGGCCACTGCTGTGTCTAATGAGCTGTCTCTCTTCCTCTGTGTTCTTCTCTGTGTGTCTACTTCCATGTGAGCATCTGTTTTATCCCCAAGGGGGCTAGGACTTGAGGCTGAGTCACACTCTAATGACTCTAATGACGTGGTTGGATCAGAGCCCTAATCTTAACATAATTTAATCAGACATCTCAGTTGAATCTAATACAATCAAAGGGTTATCACACCAGAGGAACCGACCAGTTTACAAACATAATCTATATTTCTTTTTGGAATTCATAAATAATATCAAACTGCTACAAGGAGCTAGATGGTCCAGAACCTCAAAGCCCTGTTCATGAAAATAGATTTACCACAAAACTTAACAAAAAACCACCCTCACTTGCACAGGCCCCTTCTTTGGTTTTGTACGTAATTTTGAAATCTTAATTTGTATTCTTATTCTTAAAAACAAAACCCAAGTTGCATAATTTCAGACCTTACAAAACCTGGGTCCACCCCTGCATGCTAACATTTTTGTCTTTATTGTAGAGCAATAAAAAGTCATCAAAGTGTTTATTATTATTTTTTTAAAACCAACCTTTTTATTATGAAACATTTTGAATATATGCAAAAGTATGTCCCCTCCCCCCTTTTCTTTCCTTGTTCTCTATTTAAGAAACTGTATTACCTATTCTCTTCACTTTCCCACAGTCTGGATATTGCTGATTATGTCCTCATGGAGTTGTTTACCTTGTTACTTTATCCCATGAATATCCTGGAAATGGTTAATTAGACCTAGAGACTTGATCAAATTGAGATTCAATTTTTCTGTTCTTTTGGCAAGGCTTACTTCACAGGTGGTGGTGTATATAATGACTGCCTGTCTCTTTATTTCTGATGTGAGCAGCCATTGAAGGTTATTGTGTAACTCCATTATCTCATTAAAGATTGCAAAAAAGTCGTATTAGATTGAATTATGTACCCCGATAAAGAAATGTTCTTAATCTTAGCCCACATTCCTGTGAGTATGAGCCTATCTATAAATAGGACCTTTATCAATTAAGTGAACTCACTTGTGAATAGGACCTTATCAATTAAGTGGGCTCACTTGTGAATAGGACCTTCTAAAGTCCTATTTAAATGTGGCCCAACTGAATTAGGGTGGGTCTTAATCTGTATTTGTAGTACTTAAAAAACAGAAGAAATTTGAACCCTAAGTCAGAGAAGGTCAAGAGAGAAGAGGGAAGTCAAAAGACACTGGAGGAGCAGACATAGGAAGAGACCAAGGATGTTGTTATAAGGCAGGAAGCAGAGATACAAGCCAAGGACCCCCAAAGATTGCATCAAGCCAGTAACAGAATGCTACAGACTTCAGGGAGAGAAGCATGGCCTTGCCAACAGCTTGGTTTTAGACTTCTAGCCTCTGAAGCCATGAGCTAAGAAATGCTTGTTAAATCAACTCATTGTATGATATTTGTCATAGTAGTCTGGTAAACTAAAACAAGATTGTTTTACTAATTCTACCATTATTTCTTCATTTGTTAGCTGGACTACTTCTATAAAGAGAAATTTTTCCTAATACATCATTTGCCTATCCTAAGGTACAGTTTATTTAGAAAAATTAGATAATGACTGATTCATTCTTTTATTTTAGCTTTTAAAAATGAGGCTCTCAAATACCCACCAAAGGTGACCAGTAAGTTGTTGTTTAGTATTCTTTGAGCTTATAAATTTAAATGTACTTGATATATTTTAATCTATTGCAATCTATTCTTGTTCTTACTGATACTCAAATTATCCCACTGCCCTGGAGTTCAGGCATGCCAGATTCCAGAATCACCTTTTTCGAAGTTTCCAGCTTGTGGCCTGCCCTACAGACCTCAGAGTTGCCAATACCCACAGTCAAGTGAGCCTATTCCTAAAATAAATAAATATATTTATATTTTTATAGACAGAGTAACATTTTACTAAACATAATTTCAATCAATAATGGAATGTTTTGAGAACTTTAAAAAAATGTAACCACATACTACCTAATTTGGGGGTAGACATTCACTTGGAAAGTTGATTCTCAGTTCTTACTACTTTATCTTGGACCTTTTGATTGGTGGCTTTTAAACATTCAAAATAAAAAGAAGATATTCGCTAAAGAAGGTTGAGAGGATTTCTTTACAAATTTTAGACTAAAATTTCCCTATGACTTACATCAACTTTTCTTGTTTATATAGCTATAAATGATTTTTCCTGGATCAGCTTATTCCCTTTCAATCCCCTTTCCATCACTGTTCAACCACCATCTCCATTTTTCACCCAGATTCCTGCAATATCTTCCTAGTTGATCTCTGTGGACTTACTCTTGTCTCTTTTAAAAGCAGTGGTTCTCAAAGTATGGTCCCCAGACCAGCAGTATCACTATCACCTAGGAACTTGTTAGAAATACCACTCCAGACCAACTAAAACCCTCCTGGAGTTGGGGTGGAGCCCAGAAATCTGCTTTTTAATCAGCCCTCCTGTTGATTCTGATGCCTGCTAAAATTTGAGAACCACTGCAATAAATCATTCTCTATGTTGCAGCCAGAGCACTCTTTTAACACCTAAATCAGATCACCCTGCTTAAAAATTCATCAATGACTTTCTACTGCATTTATAGTAAAACACAAACTTCAGCATAGAGGCTTCAAGGCCTCTTACCTCACATCTAAATATATTTCTGACATTGTTGACTCTTCCTTTAAAACATTTCCTATTTCAATCCATACCTTTCTGTTCCCAAAGGTGGTAGGCGTGTAAATTGCTAAAATCATTTTGGAAGATAATTTAGCACTATCTAATAAAGATGAAAATCCACAAACCCTGTGACCAGCAATATTACTCTTGCCCATGAGCACCAGAGGCACACAATGATGTACATAGCTGCACTGTTTATAACAGCAAAAAGCTGAAGATAACAAAAATGTCCATCCAAGGGAGAACAGATAAATAAATAATAGAATATTCATGCAATAGAATAATATATGAGTGAAAATTAAAGAACTATTATTGAATGAATCAACACGGTCAATCCTTAGAAACATCAAAGTGGAAAAAAGCAGTCAAGGAAGAATAAATACATTTGTAGGATACCATTTATAGAAAATTTGAAAACAAGCAAAACTGAACACGCTGTTTAAGAATATATACCCTAAAAGAAAAGAAATTATGAATGCATAATTAAAGCTACTGGTTATTCTGGGGGTGTTGGATAAAAAGGAGAGAAGGAGGGAAATGTGATTGGTCAAGGGCATCTGGGAAGCCTCAGTGGTATTGTTCATATTTTCTTTCTTTAGTTGGGTTGTCTGCAAATTTTTTGCTCATGTACCCCACCAAAATTTGGAAAAACTGTGTACCAAATCATATCCTTTATGTTGACATCAAATAATTTTATCAATCGAAACAATGAAAAATATATAATTTTCAAATAGCTGCAAAGGATATGACTCTGGCATATTGTGAATATCGACATTTTAAAATAAAACTCCACTCTTTTAAATATATTTTCTTTAGCGTTTAAAAACTTTATATCTTTCCTTTTCCTTTCTATCCTACTGCCCTCACTGAATTTTAACCTAATGTAGTACATTTTTATTCTTGAAGTACTTTTATTATTCTATCAAATTTCTCTGCCACAAAAAAAAAATCTTAAAAATTTTAAGTTTGTTTCATTTCCTGTGACCAGAAAGTTCTTCTTCTGAATCAAATTAGAATTAATATTAGAAAAATGATTTAAAAACAGAAATATTTTAATTTTGATAAATTATTAAACATCAGTAAAATTCAATTAGAAATGTATGTCTAAATGAGACAAATGGAGATTTTTTAAAAATTAGGTCATTTATCCATGTGTGCTCTGAGAATTAACTCCTGCAGGTCTGCAATTAGCCAGAGCTGTTTTACTAAAATGTGTTTGCATAACGCAAGGCTTGACACTCTGATTAATAATGTTGCTTTGTAATCATGAGTCTGAAGAATTTCAGAGGAATTTGTAATAGCTTATCAGGATTATTTATTAACAACAGTGCAACTGAAGGTTTTCATCATCCTAAACTCTCAGAGGGCTCTGCCTTTAGGGCTGTTTATGTAGCAAGACAATGCTGGCACGATCATTAGGATATAAAAAACATGGCCTGAGACTCCATTTTGCCCACTGGTTCCAAGGCATTCTGTTCATATGTTGGTGGTTTCTGATCCAACAGAGAAAGTGTGTCCTTGTACAGTACTTAGTCTTACAGAGTGAAACCTGACCTCTGCATACCCTTTGGTGTAAGACCCTTTGGCTGTGATGCCTATCCTTACTTTAATGCTCTTTCTACATTGTATCCTTTTCTCACAAAAACCTGTAGTTTTGTAATCATTATCTTTTTAGATCCTGTAAGTCTTAGCATTTGAACCCTAACTGTCACGTAGTACAGTTGGTGTCAGAAGTGGAATTTAGATAACACCCCAGCTCATTCTTAACTGCAATTGTGACTAAGGCATTATTCTGAAAGCAGAAATATGTATCTGATAAAGGGGGTGAAAGCAAACCAGTGACGCCAGGGTGGAGGCCAAATCACCCCTGGTCTGAAGTAGCATAGACTTTGACATTTTTTACTGATAGCAAAACTCCAGCAGAATCTGGAAACAGTAGAACCTGAACCTCAGGAGTTTACAAAATGGATTAGAAGAAAACTATAAACTGATGGCTAGTTGACTGAAAATTCAGTTCTGTGGTTGTTGCTTTCTGCATTAGCAAAAACGGAGGTAAACTCAGAATCTCATCTGACTGAGCTTCCACCTATTCAGTCAGCAGGTGAAGCTCCAGCTAAAGGATTCTGGACTGCTGTAAATGTTGATAAGTGGGCTATACTTGTGAGACCAATTACAATTAATCAAGGGAATTCAATTGGATGACAAAAGGCAAGAAGCCATGGAAGTAAGGGTTTATTTAGTAAAAAAAAATTGGGTCTTTTTGTACATCGTCATAAACAGCTCTCTAATGAGCTCGTATTAAAATGAGAATTTTAGATCAAGGATCAGCACCCCTGAGTTTGCACACTGCTGAGTGGAGGGCAATGTTGGACCTCTCAATGGTCTGCTGCCTTTGCATGGGTTGTTCACAGGGGAGCCTCTAGCGTACTAGAATAGATTAAGGGAGGCGTCCATTCATACTTACACAGAGAAGGGCAATTGCTGTTTCCCTCCCTTGTCATATAAGTGGTCAGTGCCTAGTGAAGCTGCAGAAATACTGTAGGTGCAGGCAGTTTGGGACCAGCTATTTATCAGCATGAACAAGCGCCCTAATGAGATGCTCCTCTGATGAAAGGCACTCCGGCAGCCCGGGCACTCCCTGGAACCTCAGCAAGATGTACAAGAGGCGGTTTCAGACCTTTCATCCCAGATTTCTCACATGGCACTTTAAGATGATGAAATGGTTGGAGTTTTACAAAAGGAAGGAAATCAAAATATGAAAGGGGACACCGGTTCAGGCCCAATCATATGAAAGTCTTTAGATGATTAATTAAAATTGGCATAAAAAGAGGGGAAATTGATGGAGTCGCCACTAAAACCTTGATGGAATTTTATAGGACACAAGGAATACCCACAACTGCCTCTACTCAATCTTCCCAGGATGTAAAAATCTCAAGACAGATAATGCTCAATTTATCTGAGCTTAGAGAAATTTCAGAAAGAAAAAGGTTCCAATGAGCCTCAAGCATCAGAGGCAAAATTACTCATTTTAATATTAAAGCAATAATGGAAGAGGAAGATTTAACATGAAGGCCAGGGTCTCTTGACCCAACCCCCACTGGGAGACCCAAGGCCGTTTACAAATATGTGGATAACAGGCTAGGATGGAGGGGGAGAACAAACGAGCAGCTCTTTTACGCCTTTTCAATACAGGAGCACCATGTGCATTACTGCCACAGCTTGCTAATGAGCCCCTTAGAGGTATAGAATTAACTTAGGGGGATGTGGGATGCTACAGGGAAGGAATAACAATGAAAGCCTGGTTAAAAATTGGAATGTATGATTAAAAATATACACTGTGGTGGCATCTCCCTTACCTAAATATATTATTGGTATGGATATAATCTCTGAATGGAAATTCCTTCCCCTACTGGGTAAAATTAAAAAAAAAGAAATAACTTACAGATCACCTTTTGTCCAGTATTTTCAGATATGCAAAAGGGGAGCATTTAGAGTTGCCTAAGCCAACTCAAATTAAAAATTTGAAACAATATCAGAGGGCAGCAAGAAATTACTTTCCTAATTAAGGAAATGTCAGTTGCTGGGGTATTAGTGTCCACAAAGTCAGTGTTTAATAGCCTAGTAGGAAAGGCTGATATTTCAAAGAGACTAACAGTAGAATGTAGGGGAAACAATATAGCAGTATTCCCAATAGCCTCACTAATCCCCA
This sequence comes from Cabassous unicinctus, assembly GCA_029593785.1. Taxonomy (NCBI): domain Eukaryota; kingdom Metazoa; phylum Chordata; class Mammalia; order Cingulata; family Chlamyphoridae; genus Cabassous; species Cabassous unicinctus. The sequence continues at coordinate 1,362 of JAQZBX010086365.1, read as the reverse complement.
ATAGGGTCTAAACTATTCAACTGATGCAAAAAGCTAAAGGTGATTGGTAGTCTGTAATTAATCTGCCTAATGAATTTTTCTTAGTGTCAGTCACCAAGGAGAGCCAAAAACTTGTATTCATGTGGAATGACCTCCAATACACGTTTACTGTATTACCTCAAAAATATTTAAACTCTCCCACATATTTTCAAAATCTGTTGAGGTGGGACCTACGTGTAATATAACGGGGCCATGTTCTAAAACATCATATTGCTGATATGATGATTATCTCTGAAACTGAAGATCAAGCTAACAGCAACATTACTAAGCCTTAAATACTAAGGTCTTAAATCATATGTCTATTTGGGGGTGATGTCTAAAATCTAGGACCCTATACAGACTGAAGTTTTAGGGGTTTGCATGTGCTGGAATATCCCCCTCTATTGACTTAAACACACACACACACACACACACACACACACACACACACAGCCACCACCAAGGCAGATGCCCATTGGCAAACAGTTAATGAGGCCTGATTGTTACTTACAAAGATTGAGGTGATGCAATGGGCATAGTATTTCTTTGAGCATTCAGACAAAAGAGACCCAGAGTTCATCTCCAACCCTGAGAGGACTCTCCTCTTTGACAATGAGTGGAAAATTTTCTTACTGGGAGTCCCCTCCCTCCAAATTACCGAGCAGCTTTACTTATCCTCATTGGCAAGGCTAATACTATCCAGAGGCTGTGGATGGCCTGGAGCCATTGGCAGGATGTAAGGGGTCTCACATCAGAGGCACAGATCCTGGCTTATCAAACCCTACATAGGGCCACATGGCCCCTTCTCTGGATGGTCCTCACTTCCTCTTCCTGCTTATCAAAAGCCCAGTTCTCCTCCCCATTGGGAGTTAGACTATTGGAACAATTCTTATTAAACAGCTACACCTAGTGGTGGCACCTTTTGCTCTTACTTTCCCTACTATGGGTATTTATGCTTCAGCATGTCACCTGAATAAGAACAAATCTTCGGCTCCCTTGGTGGGCCATGTCAGATGGGACCCCCATGGAAGTGCCCCTGCCAATCAAGGTGCTGAATGGAACAATATCACCTGAAACAAGGCACTGTCAGCTTCCAGCCTATAATCCAAGATCTTCTCAAAGAGGGAGTCATTCATTATACCTTCCATCTCCTCATAAAATAGCCCTATTTGGCGAGTTCTTAAAGTCTCCACCAGTGATGGGTGATTTACCATCAATTATACCAGCCTTGATGTTCTGCCAATCAAAGTTCCTATTCCTAACATCATCTAATTAATAAAAGATATACACAGGAGCATGGGCAATTGCTTTGCTGTGACTGACTTGGCCAACATGTTTTACTCA
>JAQZBX010086364.1:0-13016 GCA_029593785.1 Cabassous unicinctus | reverse complement strand
AAAAATGAAGCCAATAAATAGGCAAATGCAATTAATAGGAAAATGAAATAATAATGATAGGTTTAAATATAAGAAATAAAATACATAAAATTTTAAAGAAAACTAAAAATAAAATTTAAAAATTGGGATATTAAAAAATAATGAAAAATATTTAAAAAAAATTTTTTTTGACATTTTGCATTTCATCACCGTAATATCTGTTGTCCTGTTTGTACTGTGACACTTTCTTCCATTTATTCCCCAGTGTTTTACTTTTTTTTTTCATTTTGTTTTCAAAGAAGTTTTAGGTCACAGTAAAGTCACATACAGAATCCAGGGGACTCCCATATACCCAACATCCTCCCCCTTTTCTCCCTTCCCGTATTAATACCTTTATATATGTGGATGGTACATTTGTTACAACTGTTATACAAATAGTGAAACATAACTACTAACCATAGTCAATGGTTTATATTATGGTTTACATTTTAGACCATACACTTTTATAAATTTTGATGATATTTAACATGGCCTGTGTCCATCATTGCAAGATCATGTAGAACACTTCCATTGCCCACTAAATACCCCCTGTTCCATCTATTCCATTCCTCCTTCCCCCTCCCCTTGGGGCCCATGGCGACCACCTGGCTTCACTCCTTAGATGACAAGATTCATAGTTACTTGCAACAACACTGAGATTTTGACACACCGGTTTGTCCTCCTCTGGGTGATTTTCATAGTCATCTTTATAACCTTATGTTGTAATTGCTAATTTTCTACAATAAGTGTATCTTGTTTTTATGTTCAGAAAATAGAATGCACTATTTCCATTTTCCCTCTTAACCACTCACCTGCGGTAGAGGCCTCTGTGATCCCATTCCTTCCTGAGTGGCTCTGCCTTGCTCCTTTGTTTTCTTACCTGTTCTGTTTCTAACTCCACTTAGGACATATGTTACCTCTTAAGTTTATTTTCATGCAAAGTTTGGTTTCATTTTCATTCCATGTTTCTCAAAAATGGGACTCACGTGTAAAGAATGCCTTAATTCTTCATGGCTCTTGTCCCTAAATCTCCGTCCTCTACCCCAAGTAAGCTGCCGAATTTTGTCCATTATGCTTCATTCGTGGCTCTCCAATGCAGCTCTTTCTCCTTATCCCTTCCAGCTTAGCCGGAGCTGTCAGTATTTCTTACTGGGGCTTACTCAGTATCCTGTTATCTGTCCAGGTAACGGTGGAGACTCGTGCTTTACTAGTTCTTGTTTTTTCTCCACCCTGCTGCAAGGTAAATCTGACTCTATCCTTTCTTGGTGCTTTTGCTGGTTTTTAATAACCTTCTAGTTTGGCATGAAAGCCCTTTGCATTCAGGCCATCTTCCTGTTTTCCCCACCCTCTGTCACAGCCACCTAAACTTCATGCCATTCTTAAAATAAATATTTCTTTCGTGGTGTCCTTCTCCCTTCTTTCTTCCTGTGCTTCTTTCTTCCTGTGCTTCTGCCCTTCTAACCACTGGGAAACTCCCACTCTTTCTCCAGCATCCAGTTTAAGTATGAGTTCCTTTGGGCATTTGCTCCTGATCGTCTAAGTGGAGTCACGGGGTCTTCCTCTGTGCAAATTCGCGTTGATTGTACTGAAACCTATCCACTTAGGCCCTGCTTCCCTCCCCCGTGCAACCTCCTGCCCCAGCTGAGACAGGGTGCTACTTAAAGACAAGGGCTGCTTTCTCACAATTGCTGTATCCTGGCTCATAGCAGACCCTCAAGTGTTTATTGCACATATGCTAAATAGATTTTGAACTCTGGATCTCATTTGGACACTATTTTGTTGTTTTTAAAAATTTAATTATCTGAGCTTCTAAGACTGAACAAGAGTTCTCATCCCTTCTATCCTCTTCCTTCCTTAGGCTTCAGATGATGAGTCTTACATCAGTGATGTGAGTGATAATATATCTGAAGACAACACCAGCGTTGCAGATAATATTTCTCGGCAAAGTATGCATCATTTGAACTTCCAAGTTGTTCTTTCTACCTGCCAAATTATAACTTCTGTGACTTAATGAACATTCATTTTCCCCCTTCACTAATTGTTCTATTTGCTGATGATGGTTCAATAAAGTTTATATTTGCATTATCTGTTGCGATAGATGATTGAAAAATCCGTTAGTTAGATAGGTGAGAGCAAAAAGTTTTCCTTCTTGCTCCAACCAACAGCGAGTCTTTCTTAAATATATTTAATTTTTTAAATTTGACTTGTGTTTTCTTGAATAATATTTGACTGTATTTAACACCTTGTTTAAAAAACTATACACTGATGTTTTGTGCATGTGTTAGCAACCTTGTATTGAAATAATTCACTTTGCTCTTGGAGTATAATGAAAGCCTAAGAAATATATCACAATCATCATTTTGAAAGGGTTATTTCCCTCCCTGGCTTTATGAAATCAGAAAAGCAAAGTTATCTATCACAGTATTCTCATCTTCCTCCCTCATCCAGTCCTGAATGGGGAACTTACAGGGGGGGCCTTCCGGAATGGACGTCGAACGTGCCTGCCAGCTCCCTGTCCTGATACCAGTAACATTAACCTCTGGAATATCTTGAGGAACAACATTGGTAAAGACCTGTCTAAAGTCTCTATGCCTGTGGAACTAAACGAGCCACTCAACACTCTGCAGCATCTCTGCGAGGAAATCGAATACAGCGAGCTACTGGACAGGGCATCAGAAACCGATGATCCATATGAGCGCATGGTAATGAGCTTGGTGCCACAGAGTAGTGCCCTTCAAAAATTTGTCAATCTAGACCAGGTCTAAGCCAGAATTCATTAGGATTATATGTTTTTCTTTTTTTTGTTTGTTTGTTTGTTTTTAGGAGGTATCGGGGATTGAACCCAAGACCTCATATGTGGGAGGCAGGCGCTCAACCACCGAGCTACATCCATACCCATGCTGGCATGGTTTTTGTTTGTTTGTTTGTTTGTTTTAAAGATTTATTTATTTATTTATTTATCCCCCCCTTGCTGCTTGTGTTTGCTGTGTCCATTCGCTGTGTGTTCTTTCTGTGTCTGCTTATCTCCCCCTTGCTGTGAGGTCTTGCTGTATCAGCCCACCGCGCCGCGCTGGCCAGCCTGCCTTCACAAGGAGGCCCCCGGGGAATCGAACCCGGGGCCTCCCACATGGTAAACGGGAGCTCTATCGATTGAGCCACACCCGCTTCCTGCTGTGAGGTCTTGCTGCATCAGCCCACTGCGCCGCGCGGGCACGCAGGCCGGCCTGCACCTCACAAGGAGGCCCCGGGAAGCGAACCCGGGGCCTCCCGTATGGTAAATGGGAGCTCTATCGGTTGAGCCACACCCGCTTCCCTGGCATGGTTTTTATATAGCATTCTCACTACATGGGAGAGAGAGGAATCAGTACATTTGCATAGATCAGCAGGCCCAAAAAGTTTCAGATACCTTTACTGGAAAATGCACACCTTGTCACTTATCCCTGGTTTAGAGTGTAAAGTTAGGGTGTAAAGGGATCATACTCCTAGAAGTTTGAGGCATCCCTAACCTCATTTACCAGCTTTTCACAAATGCCAGGATAGCCCATTTGTTCAGGATCTTAGGTCTGAGAAAGTAATTTTCTGTTTAAACTTTTGCCTGGGCTTTACTCCTTTTGACTGTGGGAAGCTTTCCCTGCCCTCTCACCTCACTCTCCTGCACATGCTGCTGTGATCATGCAAATAGCATAGCCTACAAACTGGGTTTCAGAACATTTGCACTCAGTGTTACTCATAAAAGTGGATAGATACATGAAAGAAGAAAACCTGACCTCTTTTGCCTGCTGGTTTGTATGTGGGTGGTGTAACCTCATTTTGACATTTTTCCCACAAGTTCATGAAGATTCTGTGTAAATACTAGAAAACGCAAATGCCATTCAGTAAGTGCCTATCAACATGGCATGCGAAAAATCTAGAAGAATAAGGGACAAAGGACAAACAGACATGGAAGTAGTCTCTCCTATATTATTTTCCTTTCTTAAATGTTTTAACAGGTTCTTATTGCTGCATTTGCAGTTTCAGGATATTGCTCCACCTATTTCAGAGCAGGAAGTAAGCCATTCAACCCTGTCCTCGGAGAGACCTATGAATGCATTAGAGAAGACAAGGGATTCCGATTTTTCTCAGAACAGGTAAGTACCACTGGACTCATTAAAGTTTCTGTACAGTACAAGGGAATATTGGTGACAAAAATAGCTTTTTGCTAGCCATCTGTTTTGGATGTTTTCTGATACTATCTAACAGAAAAGTTACTTAGCTTCTCTGCTTAATTGCCCCCTCCAAATGTATATAAGTTGTCTGTGTTTAAGCATGAAACCTTAAAAGTTAAAGGTTCTAATTTATTTTTGCATTTTGAGAATAACTCACTAATAGAGATGGGTGACTTGAGTATGTTTTATTTTGGGGTGGACAATATATCTTGTAAAAATGATCACATATGGAAATTTTAACACTGATGCCTATTGCCTTCTTTTTGGTTTTTAATTACCAGGTTAGCCATCATCCACCCATTTCTGCCTGTCATTGTGAATCAAAGAATTTTGTGTTTTGGCAAGGTTTGTATTTCAGTTATAATTTCAAAATCAAATTTATTAGCCTGTGAAAAACTTTCTCCTTTCCTTGGTATGTCAAACTCTGTTTAGATTTCTGCCTTTAGAATTCAGAGAATGTTGGTAATTGGTACTGAGTTCAGTGAGATTCGGAGGTTTGGATTGAGGTTCCTGCTTAATTAATTCCCAGTGTTAACCAGGATATTAAAACTAATAGTTACAAAACCCCTTTGGAAAGAAAAAAATGTACATGTAAATTTGACCATTAAGCATAAATATATTGTTCCTTCAAGTTGGAAGGGTACTTCATTATTCACAAAATGACTCTTCTCATAAGAATTTCCTCAACCATTTTGTATGAAAACATACAAAATGATAGAGCAACATAACTGTAATTTATTGAAAAATAGGAAAATAAATCATGTCCTGGTTAATACAAAGATGCAGAATTTCGTGGGGATTGCACTAAACTCCCTTAGTTCATCAAAATGTGGCCACGTACTTATTAACAAATGCATAGGTAAACCTCAGTTTCCAAGAGTAAGCATAAACCCATTGTATGAGATAAAGTACTGGGTCCTGGACTATATCTTAATAACCAGTGTAGGAACATGTTCATTAAATTAATCCCACTTTCTCATACATTTTGCATATCTGTGTTTAGAGATGTTATTTTTATTACTGTTCTCCCAAGTCACATAACTCTTCGATATAGAGGGAATAAATGTGTGTGTATATATATATATATATCAATGGTGTGGCCATGCTGTAGTTATTTTTACTATACATCTAATATTTGATACATATATTGCCTATTTCTATCTAGTTAAAATTCATAACAACATATATTGCTTTCTGGACATTAAAACACAGTACAGTCTATATATGTGTGTGTGTTGAATCCATACACACATATTATTCCAGGATTTTCCAGTTTTATTAGTTGGAAACAAATATGGAATCTGTATTATGGAGAAATTATAGGTTAGTTTTTTGTTTTTGTCTTTGTTTTTGTTTTTGTTTTTGTTTTGGCTAACAGTTAATCTTTTCATCTTGGGCCATCATCAAATGTGTCATGTTAACTCGACAGCATAGAATCAATTGTGATTATAAAAATTCTGTGAAAAAGTAAAGTACAATACAAAAGTTAGTTTTATGGAAAAAAATAATTAGGTATAGAGTATATATTTCTTATCATCTGCCTGTGTCACTTAGATATCAGATGGAAAAACAAGTTCTGGGGGAAGTCGATGGAAATCCTGCCTGTTGGAACACTGAATGTCATGCTTCCAAAGTAGGTTATCCTCCTCTTTCTTTTGGCCTCTTCTCTGATTTTCTAAATCAGAAATGGATATTTTAAACCTTGAAAGGTGCCATGGGTCCATTTCCCTGAATTCCCAGAGCTTCTATTAACTTCACCAAAGTTTTGAGAATTGACCCCCCCAAAAAATAAATGGAAACTATAGCATGTGTCAAAGCTTCCTATTTATGTATTCATATCCTCATTCATCGATCAACACCAGGTACCTACCACGACCCAGTCACTGTGCTAGTTTGCAATTTATAAGAAAGGTTCTCCTTTTTGCTTGTTTCTTTTCTATACAATTTATAGTTTCAGTTTTGAGTTCATATTAGATCCAAGGATTATTTTTTTTATTTTAAAGTTACTTTGTTCAGGAAGAATGATGGAATCCTTTCACAGTTTTCTAGAGAATGTTGTCTATGATTAATCTTTTTAAGTTAATTGAACTTTTCTTTAATCAAGTCCAAAGGCTTGATGGTTTTTGTTTCTTTGGTTGGTTTGGTTTTGTCTACTTGAGTGACAGATGTTGTTGGTGGATTGGGTTTGGAAGAAGGTAGGGGGAGTGAGGTATCCCCAGGACCACAAAATAAACATTCAATATTTGCAAATTCATGAGGAAGAAAGAAAGTTTCTCCAGGTGTATATACTGCCTACATCATATGAATTCATTTATTTTTTAGGGATTTAGAAGCATTTTATTTTATTTGAAAATATTCATTATATACAACTCTCAATGTGATTGTATGTCATCTTATTCCTTGGCAGAAATTCTGATAACCTTACTCCCTAGAATTTTCATTCTGTTCGTGCCATCTTAGTTAAGCTAATCATCCTTTTCCCAAAGAATTATTCACATCTTTGGTCTTAACTTAGAATGCAAAAGAGTGTTCTCAGTATACTTTCTTACACCCCATCATGCCTGTCGTCTGAATGCTTCCAGGATGCCCCGTTGCCTCAGGGTAAGCGCCCTGCTCTGCCCCCAGCACACCCTTCCAGCGTTGCCTCCTGCCACCCCACTCACCTCTAACACACCACCACAGGCACCCAGAGGCACCGTGCTCTTCTGGGCTCTATGGCTTTTGTCGATGTGTGCAGTCTGTAGTGCCTTCATGTCCATCCCCCAAAGCTTCACCTGAACCTCACCTCCTCTAGGAAGTCTTCCTTGACACTCATCCCACATCCTAGACATATCTATCAGGACTCCCCCTTCTGTGTTTCCACAACACTTTGTCCATGTATCTATTACAGCCCTCATCATCTTTTATTATTAGTATTTATTTACATTTCCACCCTCCCCTACCATACTCTTGGTTCCTGGAGAGCAGGAAACCAGCCTTATTCAACTTTGTAGCTTTAGCAGCTTGCCTATAGAAAGCTATTAATAAATGTTCCTTGAGTGAATGATCATGCCATAAATATTTGTGACCACAATGAAGATTCCAATGAAGAAATAAGAGGAAAATGAGGGGGAAAGTAGCTTTGGCCAAAAACAATTTTCATTATTAGAAATAGTAATGTGTTTGTGACCTTTATTGATTTTTTAACAATGTTACATTCTTCCTTCATCACCAGATACGGAGATTATTATGTGTGGAATAAAGTCACCACATGCATACATAACATCCTCAGTGGGAGGAGATGGATAGAGCATTATGGAGAAATAACCATCAGAAATACCAAAAGCAGTGTTTGCATTTGCAAACTCACATTTGTCAAGGTAAGTAATATCAAATGACGGGAAAGGAGAAAAGAGTATAAAGCACTTACTGAGGAAAAGGTAGAGAAATTATCTTTAACAGCAGCGAGTGGGCCTGCCCTATGTCCTTGGTCCTTAATTATATTTAAATGAGGAAGCAGAACCAACTGATAGAGTTGCTCAAGGCATGCAGGCTTCTGACTGTGTGGAGGGCAAAGAATCACCATCTCAAAACAGAAAAAAATAAATGATTTTCTTTCTGAGTAGCAAGGCACTATTCCATTAAGTGAAAGTCCAGAAAATACCTTTTGCCTGTAACAGGTCTTCTGGTTGTATTTCTATTTCTGTTCCTGCTTGATTACCACATATTCAAATGATCTTATTTAAGGCAACTAATTAAATATAATCATCTTATTCTGAGAATACTGGAACAGAGCAGCCAAGTAGATGAGCACTGCCAATCACTCCAAGCTTATCCCCCTCTTCACTGTTACAATCCAAATTAGCCCAACAAAAAGCATTACTTTATTAACAAGAAAAGATGTTAGAGGTAGGAATGCTCACAGCACCATCGCCCGCCCAGGCTCTCTGGGCTGATGTGGACCCTACCGTATCACCCCTCTGTTTGCTGAGATATGCTGTGGAATCCATCCACACCACATAGTACAGAGATCCCCACCCCCAAACCCCTTTATCTGTTGCTATTTTGAAACTCATGTTCTCATTCTAATATGTTAAACAGGTAACTTACTGGAGTCTTAAAACTCTATTATTTTATTTTCATAGTTAAATCCTTTTAAGCCATATTGAAAGGTCACGGTAGTTGTAATTACTTGAGTTTTAGCTTGAGATGCTCTTTCACTTTTTTTTTTTCTTTTTTAACCCGTTAGAGGGCTCAGAAACTGAAGAGCCAGGATCATTATTCCCTCTGACTGGCTGATAAAAATAAATGTGTACATTTGGTTTTGTAGGCTATGAGAAACTTCAGTTTAGGCCTACCCCTAACATTAGTAGATTCCTGGACAAGAGGACAAATAGAGGTCCATATGCCATTTGTGTAAATATTTAAAATGTATAAATCCGGCCTACAACAGAAAATAAACTGTTTTTCTTTTCTAAAGGGAAGTCACTAACAAGGGTTTCTGGAGAAATCTTAATTTCATAGTTAATTAGCCAGTGGGCCATCCTTTCACCTTGACAAATACTCCTTTTATCACAAGAACACACTTTGGAGTTCTGTGCTGGAATTATGGCGATACAGGGAGAGCCAGTCCGGGCCTACTGCTTTTCCCATTTTTCTTCCAGCCTCAGGCTCTGTCCTGCCCTGCACGGGGCCTCCCACATACCTCCACACATCCAGGCTCTGTCACACCCACCACAAGCAGCACCCCTCATGCCTAAAGGGATGCACTGGTGAGTAGTCTGCCTTTGGGTAGATGAATCCAAGGAAAAGGCCTGTGCAGACCGGAATAAGCTTAGAGTCATATGGAGAGGGAATTCTAAGACCCAGGTCCTTAGCGTGATCTAGAAAAGGGGGTCATGGGCTCTGGGTGGGTAAGTTCCCACAGATTTCTCACCTCGAGAGGCGGCATGTGGCTGGAAGAGGGCCATATCAGGGTCCTCATAATAAAAATCAGCTGTTTGTAGGTACAGTGAAATTTATTTCACAAACTACTTCTGTAGCGTTGCCAATTGAAATTTATTAAAAATCCATAAGCAAAGAGGAAATTTGAGATGGGGATATCTGAGGAAGAAGTTACTAACCTATAAATTAATATTAGTTATTAGGAGGAAACAGAGCCATCTCTACTGTATACTACCATGCTGTAGCAGGAAGTAGTGATTGGCCCTTTCTTAAAAGTTAAGGTATCTAGAAATTCCACCCCTAAGTATATACCCCCAAAAATTGGAAACAGGGACTCAAGCTCAGCAGATGAATGGGTGAACAAAATGTAGTATATACATACAGTGGAGTCTTACTCAGCCTCAAAAAAAGAATGCAGTTCTAATACATTCTACAGCATGGCTGAACCCTGAAAACATGCTAACTGAAATAATCCAGACACAAATGAACAAATATTGTATGATCCATTTACATGAGACATCTAGACTAGGCAAATTCATAGAGACAGAAAGTAGTTTAGAGGTTACCAGGAAAGCAGGGAATTGGTAGTTATTGCTTACTGGGTCCACAGTTTCTGCTTGCCATGATGAAAAAGTTCCAGAAATAGTTGTGATAGTTATACATCATTGTAAATGTACTTAATACAACTGAATTGTAAACTTAAAAATGGCTAAAATAGCAAATTTTAAGTTATGTGTATTTTGCCACAATAAAAGGGTGGGAGAGAGGTTTGAAGGTACCTAAAACTTAAAATCCACCTTTCTGTATAAAATTACTTTGTATTTTATACATTTTGTATAAAATGGTTCGATTGAGCAACTTCAAGTTTAAGAAAATTGCCCATATCGAAGTTACAAAAATTGGCATTGTTCAAGATACTGGGTGTCTTAACTGGGGGTTCCTTTTTCCAGGTGAATTATTGGAATTCTAACGTGAATGAAGTCCAGGGGGTTGTGATGGATCAGGAGGGAAAGGTGGTGCACCGGCTGTTTGGGAAGTGGCATGAAGGCCTCTACTGTGGCGTGGCCCCCTCTGCCAAGTGCATCTGGAGGCCAGGTGAGACTGGCTTGAGTGTCCTCCTCAGGAGGGCACATGGGTGAGAGAGGGGGCACAAATGTCAGATCATCCCTGCATGATCTGATATTTCAATGTTTTTTTAACAGTGAGGTTAAAATAGATCCTTAAGTGTCCATCAACAGATGAATGGATAAACAAAATGAGGTATAGCCATACAGTGGAATATGCTACAACACGGATGAACCTTGAAGACATGCTGAGTGAAATAAGCCAGACACATGAGGATAAATATTGTATGATTCCACTTCTGTGAAATATCTAGAATAAGCAACTTCATACAGACAGAAAGTGGATTTGAAGTTACCAGGCACTGAGGGAAGGTGGAATGGGAAGTTATTGCTTAATAGGTACAGAGCTTCAGTTTGGACCATGAAAAAGTTTGGAAATGTATGGTGGTGATATTAGCACAACATTATGATTGTAATTAATATCATTGAATTGTACACTTAAAAATGATTAAATGGGAAACTTTGCATTATATGTATTTACCACAATAAAAATTTTTAAAAAACCAATATAGACACTTAAAGGCAATATATTTAACGTAAGTCCCAATATTTGATATTTGAGAGGAAGGAGTTGTAAAACTGAAGCCAAATCTCTGACCACATGTTAGAGATTTAATTTCATGTAAAATCATGCAATGCCTTCATCTCAAAAGATAGGTACATTTATTAAACAATTTAGATAATTGACACACACAAACTTAAATCCTTATGTATGTTATTTATTCTCTATTTTAATAAAACAAAGGAAAGCCTGTGAACATCTATAATCCACAAAGTCAGTAATTTACCAGAATAAGTCATCTTTTCACTTGAGCAGCAACAAACTGCAATATGTTGACATTTAACACAAGACATCAAAAGAGTTTGGGTAATAGGCCATCATATAATTGATCAAGTATGAATGGAACAGGTCTCCACGTGACATGTATTTTCATTGGAATTTTGTCAGTTAATCCCTAACTTTAAAATCAGTTGTTGGTTTCTTCCTAAGAGACATCAATGAGCATTTAAATCCCCTGCTAGTAGAGTGGGTAGTTCATTCATTTAGCAACTATTTATTGAGTACAGACTATGCATCAGGCTTTGTTCTAGAAGCTTGGCATACATCCTGCCTTCAAGGAGTTTAGTTTAAAAGTGCCAGTAAATATTTAGTTCCCAAGCTTTTCTTTTCAAAAGAGAAGTAAATGTTTCTGGTAAAATCTTAGTGTTCATAGTTAATCAGCCCTGCATTTAGTAAACCAGTTGAGTTTTTTTTTATTTTTAAAAGAGCTTTTAGATTATATAAATGTTACATCAAAAATATAGGTGATTCCCATATACTCCCCCTCCTCCTCCCACCAATGGAATATTTTGAAAGAAAAATTATGGGATAGTTTAGCCAGTGAAGACTACCATGCAGGCAAAGTATTATTTCAAAAGCTGGATTTTATTATTAAATATATGAATATGTAATATGTTCTGATAATCAATGTAAAATTCTCCACCTAAGAAAATATAACCAACTAAGTTCACTTGAAAAAAATTCAATAATCTAGTGTTTATAACTATATATATTTGATATTAGTATGGGTATTAATGAAAGCCCAGGAATAAGCCTGCTCTGTAAGTTCTGTAAGCCTTTTCACCTCTCAGCAATGGTACATTGGCCTCCTTCCAGGGTCCATGCCCACCAACCATGAGCTCTACTATGGCTTCACGAGATTTGCTATTGAGCTCAATGAGTTAGATCCTGTGCTAAAAGATCTCCTTCCACCGACCGATGCACGATTCCGGCCAGATCAGAGGTAAGGATGGGGGTGGTGTGGCTGTATGACAGGATCATAACAGAAGTAACTGAGACTTATCTTCTCTACCATCATTTATTCATTCATTCCCTTACTCATTTAGCAATCTTTGAGGCCCTCTTCCAGGTAAAGCAGCATTGACAAGTGATCATAATGGAAGATTGTTTATCTCAACCAAAAAGTTCGCCACAGAAGATAAAACAGATTTTTTTTTAACAAAAAGCTTTATCTTCCCCCAAAATATTACCAGAGGTTTGCAAGTTCATGAACTCTCTCTCCAATAAATACAGAATGGCTCCTCCCCCAGTGTTTTTTATCTTCCACTCTGTAACATCAGGTGTCTTTTAAACTAAATAAGAGTTAAAGTGACAGGGGTACACAGAAATGCTTTGAATGAAAGTCTGGAGCTTGCCCAACATTATTTTGATCCCACAGGAAGTGAGATGTATTCAAAATATAGTTCCTTTAATACCTTCTGGTTATTATTTTTTATTATTCTTATGTAGTTCTGCACTATGATATCTTATCTTTCCATTCCTAATGAATTAATTTTACTCTTTCCAAAAATTCTATATGCCATACAGATTTCATCCAAGATCACTTTTCTGTTTCCAGTGTATTTATGGTTTTGTCCTCTGCCAAAATGTTTCAGTGTTGAATGTTCTATTTTTATTCAGTTCTCTTACATTCTCCAGTTCTCTAGAACATGCAGTCTCACTGACATTTAAATTTATCAACAAACTTCCTGAATTATGTGTATTACGTTATTTCCCTATTCTTTGCTGTCATTTTGAAATTTAAATATTTGCAAATCACCATTTGGTGATTTTTTTTTCCAGTTTTTTGTTTTGTTTTGTTTTTTAAGAAATCTTTTTCTTTCCAGTTCTATTTCAATATTCTTTTCCTGAACTTCTTTTGCTATTCATTTCTTATTCTTTGGCCTTTTGTAATTTTCCCCAACT